>RWJN01000510.1:0-23342 GCA_004332605.1 Steccherinum ochraceum
TCCCAGAAATCCTTGTACACCAGAAGTGCGATCACTTCATCCCTCCAGGTATGATAGTTGGTGCCATTGAACAGTGTGGGTTTGAACGAGGAGTCGCCGGACATGGTAGATGGTGCAGATGGTGAGATGATGTGGCCAGTGATAAGAGGGAAAAAAGAATGGATGTGGGCGCGGAGAATGCTCAACGCAGCAGCGACACGAAGGAATATATGAATGGGTTTTGTTAAAGGCAGGACACGGGGCCCATAACCTGTTAAGACGGGACACGGATAGGACACGGATAACGGACACGGACGCGGATGATGTATTCGACGGCGGGGCGGGAGACTCGTATACGACTTGTTTGTACATGTATACTACGAGCGCTTCACCTCGAACGGTGGCGCGCTTTCCAAATCTCAACAAAGACTTCATTGGCAAGTGTAAGTATTCCGGGATTAAAAGGCTCGTTTGTATTGCATGATAGAACGACATACGATACAGAACTGTCTCAGCTAAATGTAAAGCAGTGGCACCTGCGGTGACTCCGGTGAGTGGAAATCCAAATAGCTTGGGAGTCCTGGGACTAAGCAGACTCAGAATTTCGACTATGACTTGATGCAGGGACGTCGCTTTCGTTCGAGCGTTGACAGATGCTCACTGGACGTGTCGGATTTGTTGGCGGACAACCTAAGCAGTGTACGAGTATGACGCAGGCTCGCATGGAGGTACAGCAGGAGGGAAGATGAGCACGAGAAGATACAGCTAAAAAAGCTCCACTTACCACTGATTGCTGGCAGCCTGGTGCTTCGAGCACCCAACGCCTACAAATTCATTGCAGCCCGCTCAGCGAGGCCGTCTACACCCCGGGAGCCGTACGAGCAACACCCGAGAAGGGATTCACCGCAGCTCGCTGCAGATCATCGAGGAGGGGGACGAGGGCTGCGGAAGGAAGATGTTACAATGACGATGTTGGCAATACAACGGCACATCAGACGCACCACTACGTGAACCGTGCAGCCCAGACCATGACGGGATGGTGTATACAGAGGTACCAGCGTACCTCATTTCCTAGAGTAGCCCGAGGTGTCGGTGTTGCTGGTTGCATCTCAGCGGTCGAACGACCTTTCTTCTCAGCGGTGTTTAACGAGGCATACAAAAGATTAACGTTTAACACGCACTGGAGGCACCATTTGGTGAATACATCATGATGCATCCGCGGTTTCGTGAGTCCCAGCCCCAGCATGTGCGTAAAGAAATGTCTCCTTCAGGTTGTCATCCGATGGAATCGAAGAGGTGGAGAAGAGGCTGAAGAGCGGGACGGAGACCGAGCGGAGAGAGTGGAATATTGTACGGTGTACCGTAGCACGGCAGATTAGCTGTGAAGTTGATAAAATTCTATGCACGACTTGACATTAGAGAAACTTCGCGATAAGACGCGTGTTCGTCCGAGTCTCGCGAGATGAGAAGGGACAGACATGGTTCACTTGCAATGTCAGAGACCTCGATGTAATTCCACCATAAGATTGAACCTGTGATATACCGAAATCGGATGAAAAAACATCTCGCTGGACAGTAAATAGGTAGAGTGACCTTCATGATATACTGCATCACACCACCAATGCGCGCGCAGGCGGACGCTCGGGTTCTCGCAGAGTCTTGTGTTGCGCGTAGGCCTTTGATCGTTTGACCAAGGCTGATTGGACGGTACCTGTTGTATTCCGAAAACGACAGAGGGAATATCTTCACATTTGTTAATAATGCATGCTGGAATGCGCCCAGCGATGTACGCGTGCTTGGAGGTACTGTACTCAGGCTATGACCTGTCCGTGTCATAGTCGTCTGACCGCTGCGGCGTAAGTTGGCACTTGGAAGTTGGAAGTGGAATGCCTGGGCATGCGACACGTGATGCATTGATGAACGAACTCTGATTCTCTGATGCAAGTCTGGCAGTGCTCGAGGTCCTCGGCCGTAAAAGGAAGGTACGGATCATTTTCTGAGCATGACACTCCGGCTTTCCATACCTGATCGCCATATACAGCGTCAATGAGAAACACCGATGAGTCGGGTTTGCGCTCAAAGCCGTGTCTCCCTTTCACGAGGGCTCACAGGCACTCAATGGCCACTTTCGCAAAACTGAGAGGTTGACAGCGGTCGATGGAGTGGCCTTGGATTGAGAGATTTGAGAGTTGAACGTTGAATAGGCTGGCGGCGGCGGCGGCGGCCCATCGACATGGTGGCAGGAAGGTGAGAGGCGCTGAAGCCTTTTTGAGCTTGCTTTGTCAGCAAGCACTGCCAGGGCCAGGTATCACCGTTGCAAAGTTAACCGACCAGCTACCGTCGCTGGCAGCTTTCGACCACGACCAAACAGCCGCTTTGGAAGCAAGTTGTACTTCCAAAGACAATTCTACGCACCGCTACGACCCCGCTTTGAACCCTCCACGCAATGTTTTCTCCGTGTCGCGGTTCTCCTTCGAACGGCAAGAAAAGAGCTCCGTCTGGTCTTTCGGCATAGCCTATTCCGGTTCTATGACATAGGTCCTCATGGATCCAGCATGTTTGACTATACCATCTTCGAAGGATATCGACGACCTTGGTCACCATCGATGGTGATTCTCTTCCCTCTTGCAATACCTTTTCCGTTTTTACGCAGGCGAATCGACCCAATGTTCCCCAAAGCTTCTCGCAGTACCTTAGCCAGGCTTGATCCAAGTCGCGATGCAGGTCTACAAGGTCTGTACTCCTTAATGACGAGAATAATTACTGTAACTGACCAAGATTTGTTGCAGTGACCAGGCTCTTCAGCGCAAGCTGGTCCGGTGCATTCACGCCCCCGCTCTGCGGCATCTACGAGATCACCCAGTCTTCCATCAGGTGCGCGGAACTTGGTACTCGCGTCAGAGCTTTGTCTCAAATAGCCTGCAGTGATGATCGTTTGATATTCACGAATATTCCTGCCTCTTGTGCGCTGAGAAGGGACTTCTGCCTGCAACAGGATTTCAAGCCATGTGGAATGTCGGTTTGTGCAATGTGTTCGGTGGTGCAGACGTCATTTGATATCGAGAGAGATGGTGAGCATCTGCGCAGGTCGATTAATCGACTGTGGAAGCCCAGCTGATATTGATTTTTGATAGCCCCGTTGAGTTCGTCTCAGCGTCCGTGAGTCGCTCCGGTATTCAATGCAATCCCTGCTGTTGAAACCACTATTTCTTTCAGATTTGGTGTGGCCATCTATGCCACACGGTCTGCGTCATGTACGTGCCCATGGCTATTCGCGTACGCCAGTCAATTCATGCTACTTTCCGATCAGGGGCAGACCGGTGTACATACGGCACTGCATGGTCCGGAGAAGGAATCAGAGCTTTGCTTGTGAGCCATGTCGCTGCTAGCAAGCCGTACAGAACACAGCGTGCAAGCCAGCTCAGAAAACCGCCACCCGGCTTCGACTCTGTGGTCGCAATCCCTGGTATTGACTTTTCTCATGAGGAGGTTGCGGTATACAACGCGGCTTCTATTCATCCTGCGTATGTGATCTTGTACGGGACTCAGGCCGCACCTACACTTCCGAGTCCACCAAGGTCCTTTGTTGAGGCCACAAGCAAACACCAGTCGTTCATGTCTTCTTCTACTCAACATGCTGTTCAAGCCAGCGTTGAACTCCGTGCCCTTTCGCAGCCCACACCTGACAACGACATTACGATTCCAGCTGAGCCTAGGCCGACCTCGAAAGAGGCCGCCTTATTGTTCTCCTCAGCAGTTCTACAGAGAGTGAAGAACCTGATTCGTATCAACAACTCACACCACACAATGGGTCGTGTTGTCCTGCAGATCCGGGCATTAGAGACAGCTGTCTCGCTGCCGGAGGGAGCTGCATCGGTAGACATGTTGGAGGGCGAAGACCTTCAGCAGTTTCTGAATCTATTACAAGAGGTACGTGACCCGTCGATGTGCACACTTGGTACATGACTAGATGCATTACCAGCAGATCATGGATGATCCATACCTCTGGCTTTCGGAGGGCCTTCATCCAGACACAGCATTTTACGCTAAGCTCAGAGCTCAGCTTCGACACGTCATCATGAGCATCTCTGTCTCCACTGCGCTCCTTCCTTCGTCTCTGTTCCTCAGAGGCGTGGCATGCGTAGACAAAGAGAGCATCGGCGGAGGAAGCTTTGGAGAAGTGTTTCGAGGAGAATTTAACTCAGGTCCAGTTGCGCTGAAGAAACTGAGAGTGTTTCGGACGACAGACGAAGCAAAGAAAGAGGTCCTTCGGAAAGTGTGTATCACCGCTCGGTCCGTTTACCAGTGCTAACAATCCGAGTCAGGAGTTCTACAAGGAGTCGCTATTTTGGAAGAATATAAATCATCCCCACATTCTACCGTTCTTGGGAGTGGACAACATTGCCTTCAAAGATAGCTTCTGCATGGTTTTGCCGTGGATGTCCAATGGCAACGTCCGTAGTCTGATGACTACACTGAGAACAGAAAACAGGATGTCGGATAGGATGCTATTCTTCATGGTTCATCGATGGGTGCGTCTCATATCCTCCTGCTACGTCTATCTTCCACTGATCAGTGACGATCCACTCAGTTGAGAGAAATATCTGCCGGCTTGGCTTACCTTCACAACGAGCATGTCGTTCATGCTGATCTTCGTGGCGTAAGTCCTAGGTCTCGCGTACTTACAAGAACTCTCGACCGACCGAGTTGAATTGCAGCCGAACATACTAGTCGACGTCGACATGGGTATACGAGTGGCCGACTTCGGTATGGCTCTTTTCAGCGACGCCAATTCCACGTACGGGAGTGGCGCAAACCGGTGGATGGCTCCCGAGCTGTTTAGTACGGATGCCGATGTTGAAGACGACGATCCAAAATATCGACCTGCATGTGCTAGCGACGTCTACTCGCTTGGTCACGTCATCTCGGAGGTGAGCACTTTTCTCTTCTGTTTTCTAGTTCGATTTGCTCATCAGTCCGATGATTAGCTGTATACGCTTAAGGACCCGTTCTTCGGTCTCAACGACTACCAGGTCGTCTCTCGGATTCTGAAGGGAGTGCGTCCGGCCAGATTCACCTTCGTAGACGATACCGCCATGCCGAACGCGCTATGGGATTTGACAACCCGATGCTGGGCACACGAGCCTTCTCAACGCCCCTCTGCCACGGAAGTGAACTCCAAGCTCTCCGAGATTGCGAATGCACTGGACGGCTACGCAGGCATGTAAGACTTATGATCAGGTTCATGTGATTGTCTTACTTTGCGAATGAGGAATGATATGATATAGCTTACTTTCGAACACAAACCAGGCCACTGATTTGCAGTACCTCTCTCGCTCAGAGAGCGCCGCCTTCCTGCATTGCATTACTTATGACGCATGAATCGCCGTGTCGCGTACCTTGTGAAACCCCTGATCGCCACTTCGTAGCGTGAGTGCCTCTTCTTCGCAGATCTTCATCCTGAGACTAAACATCCTGTCAAAGGTATAGGTACAATCCTTGACGCCTTCAAAGTAGCATGACGTTCCCAGCATTCTGCCCCTTACGCAAACATTCATATCTTGACCTTTTACGCTCAAGGGCCGAAGATGATCTTCTCATACACATCACCGTCATCATCAGATCTAGACTCATGGAGAGCTCTCGCAGTGATTTACTGAGCCCGAGTTGATTCTGACTCAAATGGACTTAGAAAGCTCGTAGCATATAAAAGATGTATGTTCGCCGTCCATGATGATGGTGCTTTCTCTCCTTTCCCTTTATCATTATCCGTGTTGTACTATAGCTCTGTAGATATGGCTCAGAAGAGAACGGCACTGATTACAGGGTACGTCTCCTTCCCATCTTTGACCTCGTATCTCATGTGCTGACCCTCCGTCTGTGTTCTCTCTCCAGATGCAGCGATGGCGGTATTGGCCACGCCCTCGCTCTCGAGCTGCACGCGAGAGGCCTTCGCGTCTTCGCCACAGCGCGCTCACTCGCATCGATGGAGAAACTTGCAGTAGCAGGGATCGAAACCTTTTCGCTCGACGTCACGAGCGAAGAGAGTGTTGCAACCGTGAAGGCAGAGGTGGAGAAGCTGACGAGTGGGTCGTTGGATATGCTAGTGAACAACGCGTGAGTGAGTGCACTTATTCAGATCCGAGATGGCATTCTTAAACTGAACTCGTTCGCTTTCAGAGCTGTTTGTACGTCTCTTCTCGCATTCCCAAGTCTTATCCTCCCTCACTGAACCTCCCCCATTCACCTCTCGCCTCTCTCTAACGCAAACCACCAGTCTACGAATCCACCGCCGCCGAAGACGCCCTCCCCAAAATCCAAACCCTCTACAACGTCAACGTCTTCGGCACCATGCGCGTCACCCAAGCCTTCATCCCCCTCCTCCTCTCCGCCTCCAAAACGCTCATCGCCTCCCAGCGCGACCGAACCGAATGGGCGCCGCGGATCGTGCAGATGAGCTCGTTGGCGGCGATATGCCCGACCCCGTTTTACTCGGCGTATAATTCGAGTAAGGCGGCGATGATGCAGTATGGGAATACGATGAGGGTGGAGTTGGAGCCGTTTGGGGTGAAGGTCGTTACGGTGCGTTTTGGGCTGGGTTGTGTGATGTGTGGGCTGAACACTGAGTGTGCGGGGCTGATCGATATCCTTGCTTGAAGGTCCATATCGGTCGTGTGATGACGAACATCATCCGGGACAAGGAGAACGATTGGCAGGGGCTCCCGGAGGGGTCGATCTACGCACCAATCAAAGACGTCTACGAAGGGCCTGCACACGAAGTCTTCCCAGGTCAGTTACCTGATCATTTCCATCTCTTCAAGTCATCGCCAGTACTGAATATCGATTCCGACAACCTGTATAGACGGTGCAGTCAGCTGCGAAACCTTCGCCAAAGACACCGTTCCCAAACTCCTGAGCAAGAACGGCAACGCGTTCGTGTGGACGGTCGGCCAGAGCCCGATGATGTGGTTCTTCGACGCGTTCTTCCCTCGGACAATATGGGTCAGTAGCCTCTTCCGCCTTTTACAAAAGAGGAGTCAGAGGATCTGATCGCGTCACGTTGTGTAGGACTGGTTCTTGCGCAAGACGTTCTCGATGAATAGGCTGGCGATCGCGTTTAGGAAGAGCATCGCCGAGAAGAAGGCTGTTTGAGTTGTAAGCTGTAAGTTATCCCGGGCCGTATGTATGTATGTATGGATCTCTTTCCGATGTGCATGCGATGTGCAGAGGATCTTCTTGATGTACAATGGTGTACATACGAGAGTGCTGTTGTATTGGATGAGACTTCGAGCCGGTCCGAGCAGATACCAACCCGGAACGGACGAAGATGTGAAGAGCAAAAGTTAGGCTCATCCTGATATTACAGAACTCCAAGAAGCTACATCGTCTGACCACTCTAATGCATAATGCGCTCATCCCGGCTCCCGGGGACCTCTTCATTAGGCTTTACCCTACCATTGGTAGGATAAAGTACCAAGCAAACAACGCTAACTTGATGATCATCTCCTGCAATCCACCGGGATCCACAAACGTGCAGCGCTCCTCTTTCATTTTGGGGTTTACGGATCGTCGGGCATCCATCCCACCCACTTCAGAATACGGTATACGGTAATGATGGTAAGTAAGGTCCGAAGGGCAATTGTGTGGGTGGGGTAGCGTGATTAATCTACATATACATAAGTATATAGGGTTGGTGGAGCACGGGGGTGGAAGGAGGTCGTGTTGTCCAACCAATAGGATATCCACACAAATGCAAATGTCCGGTGTGATGCGTAAGTAGAGGAGAGGAGCTAGTAGGAGGGCGGTGTACGAGAGAGCTAACGGAGTAGGAGAGGGAGAGAGGATGGCGAGGCGACTATAATACATGATATGGGTGCAGAGAGCAGAGATGAGAGAGGATTGAGAAGGAAAGGAAAACGATGGTGAGGCGTTTGAGGAATTCGAAATGGAGTAAAGCAAAGCTAGAGGTAGAGGTAAAAGAGATATCACGGAAAGGAGTATATATAAAGCAGGTCATGAAGCTTTCGTACGATGGATGGATTGTAGGTGGAAACTGAGATGATATGAGGAGATGGAGATGGATGATGGGGCGGGATAACAATGGAGATGCGGGGGAACACGGCGCGCGCCTCCGGGTCAGAAGTATAGAGACTGGCGACGCCTGCATGCCCGGATGATGACATGGCCCTGGGCAAGGCTGACGCGGATCTGGTTCATGTCGACGTCTCTTGGAGGGAACACGATATCCCATTCGTAGTGCGCTGTAGAGCACAGAGTCATCATCAGGACTCGACACGTCACAAGGACAGGTGGGACTACGCACAGTTGGTTTCCCGGTACCACACATCCGCGACGATGCTCAGTCGATTGCCTTTCTTCGCGCTCACGGTGACCATCTCCGAGGACAGCTCTTTGGGCAACCAGACATCCAACGTGTGCTCGGCGTTCGTGCTGTGGACATGCATGGGCGGCGTATCACATTCCGGTGGCGCGCGACGGTTCCGCGCGGACGGAGGATCTGGGTGCACGGAACGGATGCTCAGCGCGTCTGAGTTGTCGGAGGAGGGCATGCCGTTGGTGGAACCGAGGCTGCTTGAGGGCGTAGGGGGTGTGGCGGGCCTCGCTGAGCACTCTGCATCGGCACGGGCGGAATCGATGTCGGCGAGCAGATGTTTGGACCGGATGGACGGAGAGGTCGACTGGTCCCTGCTGGGGCTGATGTGGTTGCTCGGATTGACGGGGGTGAGGTAGGGCACGAGTGGTTCTGAATGGCGACGAGCGTAGAGCGACGCTGGGGAGTCCATCGATGGGAGATGCGGGTTTTGGGGTATACGAAGAGAGAAGAAGGAGACTGGTCGTTGAACACGACGGATATTACAACGAGGAGGACGCCAGGGATGTCGAGCAGGGACGGGTTATATGGCGTGAGGGGGGGATGTGGTGGTGGGAAGGAAGAGGAGGCTCGTCGGGGGAAGAAGGAAAGAGGCAAGTGGGGAGAGGCAGAGCCCTCGGCCGGGTGACTTGCCTTGGTGGAGCGGACCAAACGAGGTGGTGCGGGCGTCCCAGCTGCCCAGTGCGAGGCCATCAGGACGAGACGACGCGACTCCGCCTGGCCCACACGCCCCACTCCTGCTTTCTCTTTCTCTCCTTTCCTTCGCTCTGAAACACCGTTGGGCACTGCTTCGTCGCAGAGAGCTGTCGTGCATGGCTCGCGTCAGTGATACTGTGCACAACGAGCTAAACTGCGAGCAAACAGCATGAGCTCACCGCAGAACAAGCCGCAGAAGCCATGGCAGCCAACACCCGGTGGAGCCCAACACATGCGCTCGGCTGGGTATGCGGTACATGCGAAGAATGACGCAACCTGCAGCGTCCACCCTACCCTCCCGCAACCCCCAAACCCTTCCTCCTACTGATTGGCTCGTCGATCCTGCCCGTTGCCAAAGAGAGTAGCCATTCCAACCAGTCAACGGACGGTCTACTGCTAGAAGTCGCGTCTCTCGTCACTCTCTCGTTGTTCACCACCACTCTCAAGCGCCCTTCCGTCGTCGTTGAGTAAACCGCGCTCCGCGGCGAGGATGATGTTCGGGGCTGTCCCTAAATGGTCTTTTCTGAACATGATCGCGTCGTGCGTTCGGGGAGCGATGGTGGAGGGCGGTGAAGATGAGGATGAACGCGTCCCCGCCGACGCCCTACGCCCGAGTTGCAGAGCGCTCCAGCGCTTACTGCCAATGACGTCGTTGTCCGCTCAATTTGTGCGTGACTCACTGTACGTTATGTATTGCCTCCGTTCTCTTTCGCGCTTTCTTGCTTTCTTGCTTTCTTGGTTGTAGTCGAGACCACAGAAAGTGTATCGAATACATTCGTGAGTAGAATGACCTCGGATGTGTAGCTGAAGTGACCAATATTAGACAGATCACCTCGCCATCCAAGTAATCCGCGACGCACGATGGCAGCACCTCGAGCACTACCTGCGAAGTTTTATCAGTCCTTCCTCTCAAACCTCGCGAGAGAGAGGAAGCCAAGTCCAAGTCAGTGCAGTCTCATACATTGTCACTGTAGGCGCGTCGTTAACATACACGATGTAACAGTTCGTGGTCTGTATCCTCTCGAAGCCAAACCCGGCTTGATCTCCCTCCTCGCAGGCAAACCCAACGCCAGCACCTTCCCCCTCACCTCGATCACGCTCACATCTCACTCGCCTACCGATTCTGGCAAAACCACTCAAGTGACCACGGAGATCGGCGGCAAGGAGCTCGCGGAAGGGCTGCAGTATGGTCCTACGGCTGGATTGCCCTCGATGGTGGAGTGGGTGTATGGGTTGCAGGAGAAGGTGCATGGGAGGAAGAAAGGCGAGGGGTGGAAGGTGACGATTGGTGGGGGGAGTCAGGATGTTATCTACAAAGTGCGTAGTACCACTCTCTCTTTGCTTGGTGCTGTTGCTGATTAGCATAGTGTGTGTAGGCGGTGTCGGCCCTCATCAATCCTGGAGAGTCTGCTCTCGTGGAATCGCCTCTTTACGCGTTAGTCGATGCTGGTCGCGATCTGTGGCGATGTGAGCTCATCCATAAACAGAGGTGTCCTCCCCATGTTCCAAGCTCTGCATTGTGATCTCGTCGGTACGTTGATCACCTACACACTGATATAACGCGTCGTTCATTTTCATGAAAGAGGTACAGACCGATGCCAGTGGCATTCTTTCAAGCTCTCTTCGGAAGACACTGGAAAGTTGGCCAGAGTCTAAGCCCAAGCCCAAGGTCTTGTACACCGTTCCTGTAAGTCCTCTTATATGTTCTCATCGACCCCTCCATGACCTGATCTGCGCCATTTTCTCTCAGTATGGATGCAACCCCACCGGCATGACAGCGACCATCGAGCGCAGGCGAGAAGTCCTCCAACTCGCTCGCGAACACAACCTCATCATCCTAGAAGGCATGCTTCCATAAACCTACATCCCATGTCGCAATGCTATAACACGATACCACGCTTCCAGATGACCCTTACTATTACTTGTACTACGGCGACGCCCCAAGACCGCCATCATACTTCGCACTGGAGCTCGAAGAGCCCGAAGTCGGACGCGTATTACGGTTCGACAGTCTTTCTAAGATCCTGTCTTCGGGCTTGCGAATCGGATTCGTCTCTGGCCCCGAACCATTGGTGACTGCGATAGATATGCACGTACGATTTTCTTCTTCTCATACTACTCCTAAGTGTTTCCTCACTACGTATAACCCGGAATTTTGGTAGACTGCGGTATCAAGCCTGCAAACCTCCTCGCTCACCCAAACCATCGCGTTCGCGCTGCTCAACCAATGGGGGTACGACGATTTCCTTACCCACACCAAAAACGTGTCTGCGTTTTACCGAGAAAAACGCGATGTGTTCGAGGCCGCTATGCAGAAGTACATGACCGGGTTGGCGGAGTGGGAGCCGCCGCAGGCGGGGATGTTCTACTGGTAAGTACTCAGCACGCACAAGCACAAGCAACCGTGCTTTCAATCGTGTATGCTGATTGATTCTTTTTGGATGTGGTTAGGTTCAAGCTCCTACTAGACGACAACGACTCAGAGGCCCTCATACGCACCAAGGCGTACGAGAACGGCGTGTTAGCGTTGCCGGGGACGGTCTTCCTGCCTGACGGGCGGAAAACGGCGTATGTGCGGGCGGCGTTCAGCTTGCTGGATGGCGATCAGGCGGACGAGGCGGTCAAACGGCTGAGCGAGGTGGTGAGGGCGGCGAAGGAGGCGAAGTGAGAGAAGGAAAGAAGAAGAAGGGTATGATTTAGCTCGCGAGGATGATAAGTACACTCTTCAATTGATATCGGCTTCACTTGGATCTTTTGTCTTGGACCGAAGCCGTATCGGCAAGCTCGTCCCCAGCTGTTTTGACTTCCTGGAGGAGAGCGCAACTGAGCTGCTTCGAGAAGGTCAACCCCGCATGTCATACGGAAGAACATCAACAAAGATGCTTTTTGTCTGTTTCTCTGACATCACAACTGATCATCGAGGCGAACAGAGCTCTTGTCGCAACCACCACCATCCATTGGACGCTGTGTAAGTACCGCCTCTCCTTCGAGTCCTCGTGATCTCGTCCTGATTTACGGTTCTTTTGCTCATAGAGTCGTGCCCCGCATCCTTTTCTTTCAACAAGCATCATGATTGACCCTTCAGTACTCAATAACAGAGACTAAGGAGAACACAGCGTTTGCGTGGCAGCACACGTCCTCGATACAATCGTCGTCTTGAGATTTGGACGTTCATCGGTGCAGACATCCATAGGACTGACACTCCGAGTCTGCCTGCAAATCTTCTCCTTTTCGCTCTGTCGTGCCAGAAGAAGGTATCCCGCATATAGCGTAGCGTTCTCAGCCGACAAGCATGCTGCTCCGGACCACCGGTCTGTCTATAGGATTAGGATGGTCTCACTCATATGTGCTACTATCAGCGATACATATGTAGCGTGCAAAATGTTGCTGGTCCTTCAGCAGTGCTCTCGCGCGCAAGTGAACTCACAGGTGCTGGTCGGTTTCTTTTGATGTCTCGTACTCTTCCGCTCTTCAGTTCGGCCCAGCGACACGGTCACGATGAGTACTCATTTTGTCGTCTTCTTGTGAGGCTGCAGCCTGTAATCCTTCGAACGCTCGCGATCCTTTCAAGACGTCAACCACCTTCTGCGTCACCCCCCTCAATCGAACTGTCATGCGTCCCACCGCCGTATTCTTTGCTTTGGTTGCTTTGGCTTCCACCGTCGTTCTCGCCGTCCCACTAGACGTCATCGCCCGCCGGGACGTTCATGGTACGGTGTTTACGCACGCGCCGGTGGCCCGTACGTCTCGTCGTAGTGTCCGTGAGCTGATCAGAAATATCTAACGCATGTTGTACAGACACGAGGCGGAGAATACTCCAGGAATCATAGAAGATCCTCCACATGCACCTCGTCCACTCAATCCCCCGCCTGGTGGACAGCCCGCACCACCTCCCAAGCCGCCTGTTTTCACAGGTCCTACTACTGGCGCAGACAGTCATCCTCCTGGTCCACCTATCGCTCCAGACCCTAAGCTCATGCGGGATCGGAACATGTGGAAAACGGTTTCTACAGTAGACCCAAAGGACCTGAAGCGCGTGCCCTCTTTTCATGGTCCTCAAGGTTGAGATTGAACTTAGGACGCGGGTGATTCATGCAGTGTCAAGAGCGGAGGAGCACGTAGTGTGGGATGAGAAGTATAGCTTGTTGTTGATTATACAGATAATTCAGGGTAGTATACATCCTACGATAGATATGAGCTAGATGAATAATGGGGGTGAATGTGCGTGAAGGGCCTTGTTGGCAGCCGACCGATTCGCACCGCTGGTTGCAGCAGCTTCGAGTGTTCGACCTACAGTTTACTCCAATAATCCCCTCCTCTCCTCGCCCACCCCTTCTTCCTCAATCCCTTCGCTCTTCCCCAGCCCAACCGCTCTCTTCATCTTCGCCCATCCTTCCTTCACCCCCAGCACCGCCTTCTCCCACACCCAGTCCCTCGCCCTCCACACCGCATGCGGTCGACAGTCAATCCTGTCCGTCCGGATTCGCTGATCTCCGTCGACGACGACGGCGAGCGTGAGCACGGTGATGACGATGGAGGAGAGCGCGGTGGAGGCGGCGATCATGAACATGATGACGATTTGTAGGCGGGCGGCTTGTTGGACGGAGGAGCCTCCGAGGATCGCACCAGTCATCATGCCGGGGATGGAGATGATACCAATGACGCTGTGAGGAGGATGAGCGGAACGTCAGTGTTGTTTGAAGTGAAAATGTGATGAAGGGTTTGGAAGGAAGGTTGCCACAAACGCACGCCAAGGAAGAAGGTGAAGCGAAAGCGTCCAAAAACACATAGAACACTTCAACGGCGAATGAACGGAGGAAACGCGGTTGCAGAAAACTTCGACCGAGACAAGTGAGGAAAACGAGAACATACCTCATCGTATTGATGGTGGGCGTAAGCGCATACCGCAGCGCTTCCTGCGCTATAGGTTTACACGCCTCAAACCGCGTCGCTCCGAAGGCCAGGTATGTCTCGACTTTGTCTTTGTTCTCACTAAGGAGACGTGTGAGCAGGCCTTTCTGAACGATCGAGGTGGCGGTAGAGCACGTACTAGAGTTCCTTGAGAACATACGAGACGGAGACGACTATGCTCGAGATGGTGTTTCCGCAAAGCATGCCGACTACAGGGACTGCATGCGAAATGAGGTCAATACGGACGTTCAGAGCAAACGCGTAGAAGTAGGGATGACATACTGTACTGTTCGGGTTTCCAAAAAGGTTCTACAGCCATGGCGTACCGAATCCCGATGATAGATACCGGAATTGTGGATAGAATCATACCAAAGAATACAGAAATGAACTGTATACGGACAGATGGTGAGTTCAATACATAGTGCGTGGACATTGTCGCGCACCATTTGATTATATCTCCTCTTTGACCTAGTGATGACTGCGGATTGACACTGTTTAGTCTATTTCGCAACCGTTCACGTCCAACATAGACATACCAGTCTCTATCGTCCCCAAAATATTCAACAAACCTGGCAATACGAAGCAGCTGGTTAGTGGAGTAGAAGACGCAACAAAATCATAGAAACGCACAAGCAATCCCCGCAACTGCCCAAGGGTTATTCGCCTCAAACACCTTCTGCAGAATCAACGCGACCAAGCTGAGCTGCACCACACAGCGCACTGAAGCGGTGACCAGCGAGCTTCCCACGCCAAGTCCCAAACTCGTCGAGATGAGCGCATCGAAGAGGATGAAGGAGAACGCGAGCCCGATGTTGTTGAACGTGAGATGCGTGCTATCGGGTTGCCCGACGTCCATGGCGTGTCTTGGTCGTCGAAGATGGCGGAGCCCTCTCCTTGTGGAGCTTGCGCGCGTACAGGCAAAGGAATGAAAGTGAACAAGAAAAGGGACCGACGTCGACGTCCTCGCCGAGGAAAGAGGAGGAGACAATCCCGCTAAGCGCATTGGCTGGATGATGGCCGCCACTATCGGTCCGCCCCGGGCTCTTCGATACATTTGTTGACCGAGCTATGCCGGTACAATAACAATTTTGTTACCGCATAGACGGGCAACGCCGGTGATCAACCGACTCGGACTCAGTGACTCGGAGTCGTAACCACGTGCACTCGTCTCTTTCCCTGGACCAGACGTGGCACGACGACGCACCCTTCTATCCTATGGATAGCGACCCACAGCGACTCACACATAGGACGCAACTCAAAGGAGGTAACTGGGCGGTCAGTACCTTCGGCTTCTTTACAGTTTATGATAAATTGACATGACCTTCGTCAGCGGCCCTCAGCTTACCCTCAGACTCCAGACTGTGACGCCGTTGTATTCGTACAGACCGTCGCAGTAATTCCATACGCGTATAAGCGGCTGTACGTGTCTATTCCTGAAGTTCAGTGAATACAGTGTGACAGCTGCCCGTTCTGCCACAAAGAGGCAGAGACTCGGGCCTCGGGCCTTTGAAGTCTGACTTCGCGGTGTTCAGATATGCTGAGGTCCTGTTAGGATTGGTACCCATCCTCAAGATATATGCTGTCCATGGGCACTAGGTTCATAGGGTCCGTTTCTCTGGTTGCTGTTACTGTTCGCCTTACTGATACTCGTTCTATCCCAGGATTCGGTGCCATCCAATGCCTCCAAGCTCGGAGTTGATAGCATCCCCACTTGCTCTGTGAACGAACCTACGGTGGGCCCTACCGACCAATTGAATCGGTCATATCAGCGTCATTGCAGGGGAGCCCGCAAAGTTACCTAGACGTTCCCTTATCTCGCACTTATAAGCTCAGGACAGGGATGCCATCCGAGCCTGTGGCCGTGATTAAACCGTAACTTTGCAGCTTTGGCAGAGTAGCGGAAGCCCTCGCGTCGCCTACTGCATATCCCTGCGCACGGGCCGCGAATGTACCCTGCAATATACCTGCGGAGAACGCGGAGCTGCTGTGGTATGTCTGCAGGCAAGAGCAGTCACGTCCTCAGCACAGCACAGTAGTTGGAAGGCAGCGAATGATTTCTCTGGAGTGGACGACGTCTGAAGCATCCGGAAGCTAATTAAATTGCTTTGTCTAGACCTGCGTGCTTCCTCGACCGTAAGAATCGATGCCACCGTCCCCGTCTTTCGCGCAGTGAACTGGTCTTATTCGAGCCATTTCCGAATCGCTCAAGACGAAACAGCGATCCTCGGTACCGTCTTAGACTGGTACACAGTGGAACTTGGCACAGCGATACGATCCCTTCTCTCTCGAGCTGCGAAACTGCGGCCAAGAGCACCTAGAATCGTGCTTCGACCTTCACTGCGTAGCGGAAGTGCAGCGGGTACGCCGTTCTTGTGTGTCCCGCTTTTACCGCTGGCCTTCATCAGAGTCCAGACTGTCGTTATGTTGCTCGCTGAGTTTTGACTGCGTAGGGCTGTTCGGGTGCTCAGCTCCAGAACCAAAACTTCTGCGTAGAATTTCCAATCTACTTCGGACCCGCAGTACTGAGGTCATATTCGTTCTTCCGGCCCTCGAGCTCGCAGCTCCTCGCATGTGAAACCAATCTGCTTCCGCTTCGAGAGTCGAGAACCTTCATCAACTTCTCAAACGCAGCATACCAAGAGAATCTTAGCACGTCGGAATGACGAGGGGGGAAGGGTGATCATTGATTATCGAGCGAACAGTCCGATGGAAACAAACACTCGGCGATCTCTCACTACCACTGCGGTAGCTGGCCAATCGATCGACCCCGTCGACACCAGCCTGGCACAGCTGTGGCGCCGACCGACCCACTGTCGTTTCGTTTCGTCGGTGGTTTACGTGTACCGTTTCCCCCAGGAGGCCGGTAAAAGAGCGTGCGGGTCCGAAAAGGACGCAAGTGTCGCGTGCGGTACAGTATCCTCGTGTTGTGCCTGCGCTCATGACAGGCAGGGGCGAAAAGTTGGTCGGTACCGCTGCGCGGCGCCCACATTGACGTGTCGTCTCGGGCTGTTGTACTATAAGAGACTGGATCTTGGATGAGTCTGGCTTGTCGCCGTCCTGAATCTCGAGGATCCGTCAGCGATGAGAACGAGAAATTGGAGGACAACATGCATATGACCATGGACACTGAGACGCGTATATGTACAAAATCACCACGCTGCACGACTATGACGACAGCAATTAAACTCTCCACTCCAGTCTCCAGAGCCTCATGTTCCAAACCCCCACCGCAGGACCCAACTTGCCAAACATCGACGCCTTACAAACGATGAGGTGGGGCGGAAGTCTCCAAAGTCATTTGATGGTGGCGATAGACTTTCCACAATCTGCAGGGTCAGCCGTGCGTTCTGGGAGTTCGCGTGAAGCCAATCAGAGGGAGATGACATATGTCGTATGTTATATGAACTGGTGGTGATTGTGGAAGGGAGATGGGTCCGGCGCTGGCGGCTTGCTTGGGAGATGCATATGGCTCAGCTGCAAGGAGTTGGGCGAGCCTCCCTGAGCGAGGGCCCTGCGTATACATAACTTATCAGTGGTGCAGATAGTAAAGATCATCATAAGGGGACGCTCACTCACCCGACTTATATGGCGATGAGAGGTGCTGAGCTTCGCAGCGCAGCGAGGCCAGCGAAGTGGTGCAGATAGGACTGTTCATCACGCAACGCTCACCACGGCCAACCGAGGGTGGTGCACCTGCGAGATCGTCGTGATGAGTGATGAGCCGCAGCTACGCCTAGGAGGAAGAGTGGAAAGAAGATGTCACATAGCACAACGCCTGGTTTCCAAGTCCAACGCCGTACGCAAATCCCGCCCGTCGCTCCCGAGTCCTAGCGCACAGCGTCCAGTTGCAACTTGCAAGCTTCCCCACCAGTCAAAGCGCGTTTCTACACTCTTCAACATTATCCCGCCATCACCCACCCATCCCCAAAAGCAGGAATGGAATGACCTCACCCCACGTCAGCGAAGCCAATCGGCGCAAGCCAGATTCCATCCAGATCTACAGTACAGCACACGACCCGTCGGGAATCGGGATGTCGATCAGCCTGGCGTAGAGTACACGCTGTCCGGAGCTTGGTAGGTTCTGAGAAGGATGAAGACGCAAAAGACGCAAAAGACAAAAGAGACAAAGGAGATGTGCGCTCCGTCCTCCGTGCGTAGAATGAAGAGGTTCACCGTCACTGGAAGTCTGGACAGCCACGAAAGCGCAGCACGCTCATACCACTCGAGATCCGCTGAGAAAGTTGCCGTTGTCCGCACCAGTCCGCGCCTGAGACGAACAGGGCCCCGGAACCGAGCGAGAGGCCAAGTGGAGGTGGGGGTGTGGCGCGCGCTTTCGAGCAATTGTGGTTTGATGAGTGGGGTACCATAGAAGAAGCCTGGACAAAGAACAAAGAAGGAGGGAAGAAACGAAGGTACGACATGAGATGCTGTAGATTTGGGTTACAGTTATGTCCGCCGATAAGTATGGCGCGTCAAGATCCTTGGAAGGTGGGCATCTGCGCAGATGAGAGGTTTCTTGAGGAACAGAGCAGACGACAAGCTGCGAAGGAATTCGAAGGTGGATGATGACGGATTTTCATTATCGCAGGAACGAGTATGATTCATGACATGACATACACATAATGATACACATACGACACTGCGCTCATGCGCGCGCACGCCTTCCCGCCCGAGCTACGCCGCCGGCAGCGCATGCGCAACATGAAGTAGCAGAGATAACCAACCAACCAACATGCCCTACCTTGCTTGATCTTGCAATTGGATATGCTCGACATCCACTCCACGACGTCCCTCGAGCGCGTGATGTTCGAAACATACGGTACCGGCTTAGGGGGGAGGTAGAACGCCAGTCGATAATTGTAGCAGCGGGTGTACGGTGTACCTTGCGCCCACTCGAAAAAAGCCTATGGCGTGTTTCGTCTCGTCATCTGGGTGATTTGCAGGAATATTCGCTGGACGTTCCGCGGGAGGAGCTACGAAAATGCAAGACCTGCCTGACACAAGAAAAGTTGGTAAACGTCGGAAGAACAGGGCGTACCGAGAACCACAAGATCACTGGCGAGCTACACGTTCACGGTCGTGTGATGGATGGCGAGGACGCCTGGAGGCAGGGTCCGGACCCGCAGCAAGAACGCGATTCGCGAAGGTGGAGTTGTGGTTTGCATGGGGACGCGTTTTGTGGTGTGGCTCGACTGATGGGTGGAGTGGCGGTTGCTGTTGGAAGGCGATGTGGGTGAGGCTCCATGGATGCGTGTTCTAGCTTGGTCGTCGTGCAGGACGGTGTTGGCGATGGGGAGACGGTGGAGAGAAGGACGACGGAGAAAGAGCGAAGGAGCGGCGGCGGGCGATGTCCTGGGCAGTGAGCAGCGAGGAGAAACGAGAGAAACGCGTCGCCCAAACGAGACGACGCCGCAAGCGCAGCTCACGTCACCACGATCACGCGATGCCACTACGCCAGGAAAGGGTAGATGCTTCCAACGCCGCGGGCGAGGTCAGTTGACGGCGAACTTTGATGGCGTCGTGTTATCAACCCTTTACGTTAACTTCGCCCGCCACCAACACTAGTGTCTGTTAAATCTAGATTGGGTCCGCAGGTCTAGAGCTTTCGTCCAGTTCGAGTTCGACGAGGAGAACGAGAACGAGAACGCGATTGAACACCGGCGCAGTGCGCCGTCGGACTCTGTGGCGAAGAGAGGGGACATCTCACGCGTGTGCTACGATAGAATTTGCGAAGCTCGATGCAAGCAGGGACGGCAAACGGATGGACGGAGAGAATAGCAGAGGAGATGGGTACACGGGATGTATATAGAGGAAGTGATCATGGGACGGCGTCGTGCGAGCGAAAAGAAAAAGATGGTGAGAGAGTAAGAGACTCTAGCTGAGAACGCGTCTGTTCTTGGGCGTGTGCGTAGAGATCAGCAAACGTTAACAGACTGGCCTCAAGTGTATTGGGGGCTGTAGAGGGATGTTAGGGGTGACGACAGGACGTCAAGTAGCGGCGGTGGACGGGGGCGGCAGCTGGAAAAAGGCAGGGCGGGATTACTGACAGAGATGTGCGACGCATGAGCGACGATGGGTGGGGTCGTCGAGGAGGAGAGTGCGGAGGATGGAGTGGCGGGAGAAGGCGGCGGGGAGGGGGATGCAGGGACGGCAGGCGAGTGCGATAAAAGGACACGGATCTGAGATAGGGTTCGGAAGTTTCGAATTGGAAATAGACAGAGAGAGCGACCCGAGAGTTCGGGACGATGGAACCATTCGTGGGGAGAGCTATGCCGGGAAAGGCAGGAGGAGGATATGGGCCCCTGAAACACCGCTACGAGTGAAGACCTTCTAAGGCCTCTCCCCGCCATCCCTCGCTCGTCTGTCCTCCCCCTCCCAGTCGCGTACTTCGATACCCACCGCGCCCAACGACGTCCACGACGCTCCACACGACGACGAGCAGCCCATCCCGCCCCCCGAGTGGCACGCCAGTCTCGTTGCCATCCCCCTTGTTCTAGGTGCGCCCCGTTTCCTTCCCGGCTCCGTCCTCTTCTCACCGCGCTTTCTCAGCATCCGTCTGCTCGCTCCCATACCCTTCTCGTCTCTTTCCCCATCCTCCAACGCCCACGCCCTGTCCTGCCAATGCCGCCCAGCTCTCTCGACCTCAGCCAACCGCCCGCCTTAGATTCCACCGCCCTCACTTCCCAGCCCGGTCCCGACCATGTCCACGGCCTGTCTTACGACCCCGACTTCCTCGCCTCCCTTCCGACTCTGAATCTTCAATACGCGTCTCCACCGTCTACCGCGTCCTCTTCGTCCTCGCAGGGCGGCAGCGTTCACACCAGCCCGTCGCCATCCCCACATTCTCCCATCCGTCGTCTCACTGCGCCCCAGTTTGGATCCATCCATCTCAAGTATGTGACGACCCACGCACCCGACCACGTCCTCTTCCCTTTCTTGCATGGCCTCGAAGGCGACAACGAAGCCCAGAACCAGTTCTTCGCCTCCGCAGGCACCGTCTGCCTCCCCCACCAACTCGAGAACCCGCAGACCGGAACGGTACCTTACGTGCCCCAGGTTCCCAAGTACCGCGGCCTCGTCTGGGTCGCAGCGGACGACGCACAGGCTGCCTCCGCGCATACGCGGGCGTACGACCCCGAACTGTACGCATATATGGACACTTTGTACCCCGACTCCGAGATCGACGACGCCTACTCCACCTCGTCCAACTCTACGACCTCGGACGATGACGATTTCGACGACGCGGACGTGGCTAGTGTTGAAGGCCAGGATCCTGGAGCGTATCTGGGAGGCGTCCGCGAGGTCCCTATGGATCTTGATCTCGACATGGAGATGGAGATGGACGTAGATGTGACCATCAACGGGGAGAGAGGTATAGCCGGACTAAGAGGGAACGAGGGAGAGCACATGCATCCTGTGAAGGATCGGAGTAAAGGTGAGTTGTCTTCTCCATGTTCCGTTCATTTTATTCTCCACTGTCGTGCTTCGTTTGGCATGTTGGAATGGTGGCGGCGTTCAATGAGCATCGTACCTGTTCCCATGTCTCACGCTAGTCTGTCTGTTTCTGCTCGTGCTCGTCTTCGGACGTGGTCTTCTGAGCTGGTGGCGCGTCTGCAATGTCTGCATGATGTGCCGCCACTTTCGCGTCGAGTTTTGCCCATATCGGGTAACGCCGACGCGACGCGACGTGATTATTGCGTTCGCGGGAGTTCAGACGCCCATCGCATCCTCTCGTCGTTTCGTCGTCATCCTGATCGACCCGCGCTGACATGTGTGCCTCCAGCTCCGGCCTCGACACCTCTCACTGTTTCACCGACACCCACGTCTCCCGCCGCACGGACACCGTCACTCACACCCTCCACACCCTCGTCCCTCGTCTCTGCATCTACCGAATCCAGCCATGCATCTCCCTCAGCCCCGTCTGGCACTGCCTTCCCACCTATCCCGCTCTCGCCTCCACCGCTGCCTCCGACGCCCCAGTCGTATCCCGTCCTCACTTCGAGCTTCCGGCCACGCGACCTCGTCCGAGAATCGCTGAAGGGCCTAGATCTCGGTGCTAGTCCCCAACTAGGGTACGAGGGCATGGGCGGTGTGGAACGGTTTGGAGGAGGAGCGCATGGAAATGGAAACGCGGGCAATGGGCATCTGAAGGGCTCCGGGGAGTGTAGTGGCGAGTGGGAGTTCGTCGAGCCGAAGGTGCCCGACGGGATCAGCTTGAGGAATTTTGGTATCCAAGCGGTGAGTCTCCACACGCACAATCACGCGCATTTATGCGAGGCTGAACACCGTCTAGCCTATATACGCGACGATCTCGGACATCGTCGTCTACTCCCCGCAAGGCAACACCGCAGCGTCGATCGCGCTCGCCCAGAAGTTCAAGCAGGCCATTGAAAAGAAGTACGCGCAGCGTCTCGAACGGCTCCGCTCCGTCTCCCCCTCCCCCAACCAGGACGCCGGGCTCGGCTTGGTGAAGTACAACGTGTTTGTGCTGGATGCGACCCCGGACGAGATGCACGCGCACCTCGAGCACTTGGTGAGCCGCGTGGAGGACGTGACGCGGGTGCCGCAGAGCCATACGGATGGGACGGACGCGCACGCGCATGGGGACGTGTCGCCGGATGTCGGTTCGCCGCCGTCGGTTTATGATGATGAGGGTGCGCAGGCGACGCCGGGGTATGATCAGGCGGAGCAGGGGTACTTCGCTGGGGAGAAGAAGGTGAAGAAGGAGCAAGGGGAGAAGCAGGCAAGGGTGAAGACGCTGCGCGCGAACACGATCAATTTCGCGCAGAGGGAGAAGGATGAGATGCGGGATTTGACGCGGGCGAGCGAGATCGTGACGTTCTTCCCGCCAGCGTCGCCTGCGCCTACTCCCAGACCGGCTCATGCCATGGACGACGCAGAGAAGGAGAAAGAGAAAGACAGGGAAGAGATTTCGGGCAGTTCCACGGCGACGTTTTGGGATCCGACTTTAGGCCAGATATACCTGGGCAACTCGAACGACGTGCCGATCCCGGTGGACGACCCGCTGTACTCCAGACGCGCTGCGAGGCATACCGCGCCTGGGCACTCGGGGCACTCGACCGACTCTGGCTCGGAGGCGTGCTCGTGCTCGTGCGCGGACGAGGAGGAGTGGGATTGGAGTGGGAACGACCCTGCGCAAGGCTTCGGGTACGACATCTGCATCGAGTGCGACGACTTGGCGCCGTTCCCGACGATGTCGCAGATGAAGAAGGCCGAGGAGCATATCCGCGCGATGGAGAAGGCGTGGGTGGAGCGGTGTCTGAGGCGGTATGAGCACCAGCCGTTTGCGCCGACGACCCCGTCGTCCGAGGAGGAGCCGCCGGGGGAAGAGATGGTGGACGTC
>RWJN01000511.1:0-23324 GCA_004332605.1 Steccherinum ochraceum
CATCAGGAATCGTCCTGCCGCTCGTCGGCGCTCTTAAACAAGTATATCTGTCTATGTCGAAGCATACCGATGAATAACAAGCCTATCTTCCGTCACTTCTCTCTCTCGCCTTTCAGCCTCATCTTCTCCCGCTCAACTACCTCCTTCGCCACCTCCACGTAGTCCTCGAACCGCTTCTCAAACCCTTGACATATCCGCCGAGCGACGCCTTCGGACGCAGGTACGCGGTCAGCGGCGATGGAGACACAAAGACCACCTGCGTAAGAGATGATACCCATGCCGACGGTACCTGCAGATGCCACGGTGGTGAGAATGGTGTATCGAGTTAGAGAAATCGGATATGGAAGACTAACCTTTGCCGCTCTGCGGAGGAAGCGCAGTCCAACTGATGACTTCGACGCCCTCGAGAGTGATGCGATTCTTCGCAGGGCCAGGGACGCTAGAGAAATAATGTTAATGACTTCAGTTTTCTTTCAAGGATATGTCGACGTACTTGGTGAGAAGGACGGCGACTATGGCGTAATATGTCAGCTAAGGTGTATCAGAGAGAAGCTCGAACGGAAACATACATGACGACATGACTCCCCGTACGACCGGCCTGAAGACCCATTCCCTCACAACATTCCAGCTTCCCTTCACCATCACAAACGGTAACGGCCACAAAACGGGTGCTTGTCCGGCCATGAATTGCGTGATATAGAAGATGAACGTCGGGAGCAGGCTGTGCTTGAGGAGAGACAGCGACGACCGCGCTGCGTGTATGTGTTTGTGAAGGAGCGACGAAGGACGGTCATGAGGCGCGGATGGAGAGGATGGGTAGAGATACACGAGAGACGCGGTGGAGAGGTTGCGCATGGAGAAGTCGCCTGGAGGTCGAATGCTGATAGGACTGTAGGATCACGTCAATATGAGCTGTTGACTTGAGAATGAACCTGAACGACAGACATGAAGAAACCGATGGGCGAAGGCAAGACGCGTCTGAGAACGGCCTTCGCCATCGCCCACAACCCCCGCTCTCGCCTGATCCGCCTCCGAACTTCCTGCCCACACACATCCGCCATCACAGCGCACATGACGTCGTTCACCGTGACATGCCCGACCTTACTCCTGCCTCCCGGTTCTCCAACGGCACTGCCTGGCTTCTTTCCCGAGAACGCTTGTTGACATAACCGAATGTCGTCCATACTGATCACCTTGGACCTTGAGAATTCGCGGTGTTTGACGCGAGTAGATGGTTGAGAAGCGGTGAGCATATCGACGCGCCAACACGTCAAGGCGAAGAGTAGGACTTGCACGGATCCTTGGAAGAGACTGATAACGAGGGAGATGCCGACTGTCCAGGCGTAAGTTGTCCAGAAGAGCGACAATAAGGTGAGATGGATAAGTGGGGCGAGGAAAACACTGGTCGTTGGATTGGCGAAACGATCCAAAGGCTTGAGATATGGGTGGACCTTGGAGGGAGTGATACGAGCGCGGTGGTGTTCCCGAACGGCGGAAAATGTTTGAGACATGGCTTTCAGAAGATCGGCGCGGTAGCTAGTCATGAAGAGCTGGCTGATCACGAACCCTGATGAAACCTCAATGAACTTCGATTCAGGATCAGATGAAGACGAGTGAGCGCACCTTGTCCATCCGCAAGAGTGTGATGACTTCGATGTCAGATCAGCGACTGGAGTAGAGATTATGTTCTATGAATCCACTCACCCTCTGCTAAGAACGGCGCACTCCGCTCCTTCATCGTCATGGTAGTTCTCCACCAGTACCATCTCCCATAGCGGCCTCGACATATCCCATTCTTGTGCAATGAAATCGCCCATCTGAACAAAAGCTATCAGCTCAGGCGAAGGTGACGGGTGCTGAAAATAGATTGCGCGTACCAGTTCATCCAGCTCCCGTTTTCCCGCAGGCTCTGGGAGGGTGATGACACGGACATGGTTGTTGACGTCAAAGTGAGGGTCGTCTTCAAACCGCGCTCCGTGAAACTTGCGACCGACCGATGTGACGCGTTGTCGGTACTTGGGGAACCCAGTGTAGAGACGGTACACGGCCTGAATTAGAAAGCGGGCGTGTCAGACAATGATGAAAGAACTGGACAGGAGCGCAGACGTACATTACGCAAGTCGACCACTGTCAGCTTGCCTTGCAGCGTGAATGTGCATGCACAGACCTTCGCTCATAGCAAACTCGTCAGAACAGTTGATTCCAAATTTACGATGATAGAATACACTCACCGGATTGAAGTCCGTCGCATCCGTCAACAGCAGAAAGAGATTGTCTATCCCGCCAATGGTCTGCCGCCTCTCCTCCAACTCCCGCTCGATCCAATCACCAGCCATGAGAAATTTGCCCGCACACCATCCTACGATACCTCCTGAACGTTCCATGTCCGAGAGCGAGTACTGTAGGCGTTCTTGAACGTTCGCCTTTGGGGCTAGAGGTGCACTGGAATGGCCATTCATATTGTCCAGGTTGTTGATGCTTGGGGTCGGTAGATATCCATTCGACTGGGGGCCCATGTGAAGCGAGAGGTATGTAGAGATGTGGGGGTAATGGTGTCTATGAGTTGGGTATGCGTGGGGCGGTCATGAGCGTCGTATGCGGGGATGGGGGCGGTGGAGAGCAGACATGCGGAACAAGGTACGGAACAGAGCAAGAGCCTCGTGGGCGCCCGCAGTGACGCAGCAGTCAACGGGCGCCCACAACTTGAACTGATCGGAAGAACTCGACTAACATGGACGTTTTGGCGGATAGGTTGTGCAGAAGTCAACTAAGTCGAATAGCACAGAAATGTGTGTGTATCGCGTGGGACAGCACGTTGAACACTCCTGAGCCGTGTTGGTCGAACGCGCGAATGTCGTTCAGAAACGGCGACGACGAAGGACGAAGCGCAGCAGTGACAGACGGTTAGCCACTTCAACAGACACACGACAGAGTATGTGATGCAAAGATTTTTGATGCACGGATGTCAAAAGAGTTCGTATTGGACGAACGCAGAAAATACAGCTCTACAGCGAGACCGAGCTCTTTGGAAACAATATTTGACCGATTCAACGAAGCATGCGCCCGCGAGGGAATTCGCTGCAGTCTTCTCAGAGACATTGCGAGTAATAGTCTGTTGACACTATCAGTTAGATGCTTCTTATACGGAAATTTCGAGGAAGTCTTACCGTTGAGCGCTGTGCAAGTGAACCCAGAGGCACTAGACAGACCGCAGCCACTCAGTAAACTGTACTTCTGTATCACCGTATATCCAAACTCACCAAGCTGTCGGTCCTGTGAAACCGATTCCACCGCACTGTCCAAACTGAGCCACGGTGCCAGTAGTGGTCGGCGCAGGAGCCGAAGTCGGGGGAGGAATCGGCGTGGGTGGGACAGACACAGGAGGGACCGACGTGGAAGGAGGAGCAGGAGCGCCTGAGCCGCTGCCGTAGAGAGGAGGACCCGGGATGATGTAGGTTGTCTCGGTCTGCGCCGCTTCAGTGTAGAGATCGGTGGTGACTATATCCAACCGTGAGTATGAGTGCAGTCGACAGCAGTTGGTGGCACTTACGACCGGGGTCAGAGTTGCTGTACGCGCCAGGGAAGGAAACAAGTTCGGCCGCGGTAGGGGCAAGGTTGCCCCCGCCAGTGATCTGAATTTGAGCGCACTCTGGGTAAAATTGCTGCATCACAAACATTTAGCACCTGCAGATCGAGTGGCCGCCTGAACAGACTTACAGCGGGCAGCGAGTGTAGAGCGATCGTCTCAAAGCGAATAAGGTAGTTGCCAGAGGGAACAGTCGACGGAATCGTGGTCGTCCACGACGAGTTCTGGTCAATCATCTTGCCGTCACCCCAGTAGCCGTTGCCAATGGTACCCGACAGCAGACCAGCCTCATCGATCTTGAACTGTAGAACGAGATGCGCGTTAGGCAACTTGAGAGAAGCGATTTAACGGACGAAGAAACTCTTACCCATTTGAGGGTGTTAGCGTTAACACCGGTGCAGGTAGAGCCAGGGCACTCGGCCAGGTACGTGAGCTAGATGCCTGTAAGTAAACTGCACACAAAACAAGAATGAAGGCCACGAACCATAGGACCGAACGCATGGGGCCAGACCTGGTTCCAGTAGGCGGTGATCGCGGAGCCAGCTTTGACGGTGGCAGTCAGCTGGAGAGCACCGGCAGTACCGTCATCATTGCAAGCGATAGTTGGGTCGGTGGCATCGGTGATGGGATTGCTGCGTGGTACAGAGTACGTGAGCTGAGCGTCGATAGAGAGCGGCGTTGCACGTACTATGTAGCCCACGGCCTCTGGATAGTTGTTTGACCGGTGGGGCTGTTGTACGGAGCCCTGGGATCCCAGTAGGTAAATCATCGAACGGCAGTCAAAATATGTATGTCTCACCATCCTTGATACCAGTTTCCAGCGTTGGCGTACGACAGGACACCACCATGGGCGAGTACTTGAGGAAGAGCCACAGCGGCGAGCGCAAGGTAGGCGAACATGTTGAATACAAGCTTAAAGACCCAAGTTGCTGACGACATCCGATAGTTGCACGCGTTCTTATAGCTCTTCGCGACCAGAGGATTCGGAAGAAGGGCCCATGGTCATGACTAAACGAACGGTCTGTCCATTTCGGGGAATTCGCGGGGATGCGAGGTAAGGTGGCGAATTGAGAACTTGAGAAGGAGAAGTGGATACACCGTCTCCTGAGCGATGCTTGAAAGTTGCAGAGACGACCGTAACGCAGGAGACGGGACCGAAGGCTGGAAAACATGCCGATAAGGTTTCCGGATGAACTTCGTCAAGTATCCCAAGATTCAAAGAGTATGGCTATGAAGAGAAGACGCATCAGGCTGGCAAGTTATTTTTGGCAGAGAAGTCACGACGCACTCATGATACAGCCCGATGTTCAGCCTGCACTCTCCGTTCTGCAACCTCGTCCCTGAAGCAGTCTCGTATGACCCATGAAGAATTTGAGCATGAATATTCACTGCAACAAGCATGGTACATGCTGAGCACGCCCCAAATCCGCTCAAGAACGCGTCTCAGACGATACGAGTGCTTGTTGGCAGTTCTGAGATAGGGTGAGTACCGGATCTGCAGTCGGATGGACATCGGAAAACGCACCCAATCACGGTCCAATGTCAACGCAAGAACGTGCATGTGAGGTACGCTAGAAATCGAGTGTACTTCAGCCCTGATTGTTCCCGGAGGAGAAGATACACGAGAGGCTTTCAGTCGAAGTTGTCCACTGCAGCGGAGCCGAGTGCCGTCTCCACGAAAGACCGGCTAAAGGCGGCAGAGCTAGCAGTACCCGTTGCAGAAGAGCAGATCATGCAACCGCCGTGGAGTTGGTTTGACGAGGGTCGACGGAGTTGAGGAGAGTACGAACAGATGGTGTGGGGAAGAGAACAAGGTGCAATAAGGGCAGTGGCGCCCAATATGGACTCCCTTCTCTCAGCGCGAGACATCACGCGCACGAGCACGATTATTCACTCTGAACGTTCATCGTGTTAGTATTTACGCCAAACGTTTCATTGCGCGATTGTATTAGTCTACAGTGTATGTAAGGTCTCTGATGTGAGCAAGGATTCAGATAGAGCCGGACAACCCGGATGGAAAACTGTATCGAGAAGGTGAATTAAGAACGAAGACAGGGCAGATGTCCGATGTGATGAAAGGAAAGTCAAGGAGCGTGGAGGAGTTGCATAGGATACCTAGATGCATAGCGATATGATACCAATAGAATATGGGCCGAGAACAGTATCTGGAAAGAGTGTGATGCTGATGAGACAGAACGGAAGCGATGAATGAGGATGATGGGGTATAAGAGGACAGCGAGGGGGATATGAGATACAACCGATGAGGATGGACAAAGAAAGGGCGACTGGATAAACCCGGAGGAGCAACGCGAGACTGTCTGATAGGGAACGATGAGCGAACGAAAGGAGCAAAGCAACAATACGGAGATGCCAAGAGCCCGGAAAGGGATCGGGAAACGGTTTTACTCGGACTTGAAACGTCCACCTCCTTCTCCACCACGAATGACGGCTCTCATGAAAGCGAAGAAACGATCGGCATACTCGGTCGGTGGGACAGGGCTGATTTTATGCTGAGGGTAGAAAGTGGTCAGGTTCGTTCTAAACCAACTGTAGCATTCACTTACTCGATCGGCCTGCATACCCTTCCAGAAGTGTTCGAGCTTCTTCAAGGTGGTATACGGTGTCAAGATGTCGATTACGCCAAGGTAGTAGATGGTGTCCAGGCTCTCGTTCGCCTCGTCGGTCGCCCTTAGCCCGCCTTCGTCTTGGTAAAATATGAAGTGCTGTCGTTCGCCAGTGTCTGAATCAGGAAGATGGAACGTGACATGATCCACGGGCTGCAAGTTGGACACTCGCATAGCACGCCGCACGGCTGCCGCATCTGGAGACTTTGGGCCTTTCACTGTCTTGCGCCTGGTAAGGGGAACCTCGGGCTGTTCAGGGCGACTGCGTCAGTGGCAATCACAAAGAGAAGAAGATAGTACGACGCACTGAGAAGACCTTGAGCGTATTGCTCCGCACATTATCCCGATTACCCCTCCGCATACTGTGAATCCCAACCAGCAGACTGTAATCCATCACGTGGAGCGACTTCAAGAGCTCGGAGTCCCGGGATAGCTGCTCCGTCAACAATGCGCTCTTCTCCGGTCCGAGTTCGAGAGTCTTGCCGCGGTTGATCCAGTTCAGGTCCTTGAGCACCGCCCTGGGATTCTCAGCCGCCTTGTCCTCGGGGTATTCGCGTCCGACAGTGCTGCCTTTCAAGTCGTAGGTCTCGTGTACGTCCTTGTGAGCGGGGAAGAGGTTGTTCATGATGACGAAGTGAATCTTGCGGCCGTGGGGAAGCTTGACGCGATGGAGACCGTAGAAACGCGACAGGAGCGTGTGGGGGTTTGACTTGATATGATCGTAATACCGGACGAGAATCTTGCGGAGGAACTTGTGTTCGTTATGGTGGATAGTCTTGATGATGAAGCGATAGTCGCGGGAGAAGTAGAAGAACGAGCCGGATTTGCCGGGAGAGCCCAGTTCGGACAGGATGTACTTCGCGGTGAGGGAGAGCAAGTAGTCGGCTGGATCGAGGTGGAAATAGTCCTCTCGCAGCTCGCGGAATACCCATGGAGCATAATCCTTGAACTTGAAGTCGTACTTCGCCGAAGGTGTGAGCTCATTTCCGATGCTGAAAAGCCGTGAGCACAGGAGATGATACGAAAAACGATGTGACATACATATCGAAGGAGTACTTGTGGCATGCACCGAAGTCATCTTCCGTCAGTGGTCGTCGGATCTTCGCTTGACATCGAGAGACCTACAAGGACGTCAGTAAACATACGATCGCCATGCACAGATCACGCACCGCTATCCGAATACCGGTCAACATGTTGTACATGAGCACGTAGTTGACATGGTCCTCTCCTATAAGGTTTCCCACTAACGGCTTTGCTTCGTCCCGCTGTGAGAATCCTCTCACCAACGACGCCGTTCGTGTCAGCGCCCTCTCCGCATCCTGATGAGCCTTCTGCGCCTCCGCTTCTGCCTGCTGTCTCTGCCTCCTCGAGTTTCTCTCTCTCCTGATCTGCTCCGCCTGCTGCTGCATCTCCTCCGCAAACTCTCCTAGCTCTGCCTCCATCTCGATTCCGGTCTCAAAAACCCGCGTCGTCGACTGGACCGTCAGATGACGATTCGGAGGAGGTCGCGCCGGTGGAATGACCCCTGCAGAGCTGATGGTGTTGCGTCGAGACGTTTTATGGGGGACGGCGGGTGGTGGATGAAGGAAACCATCAGGCTCCTCGGTCATGACGTTCTCCGAAAACATGGTGCCGTCCGACTGGTTCGAGGTCCTGTTCGGTCTTGCGTTGATGGTTGATATCGAGGTGGTGCGCATGGATGATTTGGTGTCGCCAGATGAGCGGTGGATAAGACCATGACCGTTGGGCTGGGCGCGACCAGTTCCCTTAGGGAACTGGCGAGAGGATGATGATGATGAGGCCTGACGTTCTCGTATCGGGTCTTCGAACGTGATACTGGGAGATAATGGAGGCTTCGGGGTCTGGTCTTCGGGAATGCTGACTTCCTCCCCAGCATCAAACTCGGCACTGGCAGGAGGAGACGGTGGTGGAGGACCTGCGCTGTCCCCGCTATCTTGGCGAGCCTCTGACCTCCCGTCCCGTACGCTCGTCGGCATACGTGACTCTCCCCGACCGTCAAAGACAGCGTTGGCTATTGAATGGCCCACTTTGTGAAGGAGACTATCGGGTACCGGCCCTGTTTGAAGTTTGACGACATCGTCCGTGACCTTGACGATATGGACCTCCTGGGCCTGGCTCTTGTTGGCTGCGCCGAGGGCAAGAGCGTGGATGGGATTCAAGCCATCCGCAGCACCGATCGTATGTGCTGATGACGAGCGAGTCGATGGTGGACGAGAGCTGGTGGACGCTGCGCTTTGAGGAGCAGTGAGATAGGAAGAAGTGGCTGATTGGAGATAGTCGTCTATGGATGAGGGGGACGTTGACCGAGGTATGACTATAGGAGCTGCTGCTGCCATAGCAGCGACGACGACGAGAGGAGGGCGGTCGCTGTCACAGACGATGAGGAAAAGAGTGTCGTCGCCGTTGTGGTTGGTGTCAAGGATGCCGAGTGCCGAAGCGCCGACGTCGCCAAGTCAAAGTCGATCATTTTCAATTCTGTATTCGGACTTGTGAACATTTGTATTGCTATAACAAACGTTGTGACATCAAATACAAAATCTTTACTTATCTCCATCATTAGCATAGCTTTCGTTTGGCTTTCGTCTGTCTCTTTCCTTCCACGACGGCCTCATGTTCAACGAAACATCGGGTTCACAATTCCGCCGACCAATGTCATTCGGGCCATATCCTACCTTTCCACGACTTGAAAGCTTGATGGCTTGAAAGCTGTTTGTGCCAACAATTGGAATGCGCCGAGAGGTGAGAGCATAACCGACATTTTTCAGCCTTACGCCCGTCACTGTCAAATCTTACGAGCGGTCCAAATGCTTGCGTTCAATCTCGCACATTCTGGCCTTGTGGGCTTCACCTAGCTGCAGCTATACTCGGGAGTTGGACCTCGCGAGCCGGCAACAAAGCTGTACCATACGTCGAAGCTCGGGACAAGTGTCTCTGATCGTCCTGATACCTCGTGATGTGCATGCCGCAGATATCGCGAGGCCTAGTATCTCGGTGAGTGTAGATGTTTACAGTTCTTCGCGTCTCATTGTTTTCTGTAGATGAACTCGTTCTTCCATGCATCCGCCCGTCGATATCGGTTGATCATACATGCAAATCTGCCCGTGCATCGTAGGAGCGCAGTATGCGTCTCTCTTGATCCGAAGTTCCAATGCGTTTTGAATCCGATGCGATGTGTCCATGTTCCCAGCTGATATGTCCCATAGCCATCATTTCTCTCTGGATGACAAGAATGGAACACAAGATCAGAAATACGAGCTTTGTCGGTCTGGACATGGCCATAAGCTCATATATAACAAGACCTCAAGCCTTTCCGACCCCTACGGTCATTTGAACTGATCATCCGTCGCTCCAGAGTCCTCAGTTGCAACCATGGAGGCTTTGTTGACCCATCCATCCGCCAAATTTCCCTTTCTCGTCGCCAATCTCATTTGCGGCAGGATATGCTCGTTACCCCCCACTCCGCCTCCAAAACAGGACGAGAAAAATCGGTACGAGGCCGACAAGAGGACTCGCGACCTCATCAAAGACTGGGCATCGTGGTACACCCCACTGCGACGCGTGAGTTCGGGTGCTCGATCTTCATTTTGGTGGCACTGAGCCGTCATCATAGCGCACCATGCACGCCGTCACTATCGCTGAGATTCTTCTCATACTCGCACGGTCGAATCCTTCCATCCTGAACAATCCATCTCTCGCCTTTTTCACACCTCTTCTCAACAATCCCGTGCTGTCACGACTACGTATCACGCGGACGTTTTTGGTGGGATCCCTTCTCATCTATGCCGCAACTGCGATACGGCTCCTTTGCTACCGCACTCTTGGTCGGCACTTCACCTTCCAGCTCGCCATCCTTCCCCAGCACAAGTTGATCACCGCCGGTCCTTACTCCGTCGTCAGACACCCAGCGTACACGGCGAGCGTCATCTTCAACTTCGCTGTGGTCTTATGTCAACTTGGCCGAGGAAGCTGGTTAAAGGAGGTTGTGATGTCGCGGGCGGGTGCGTCTGTTGGGTGGGGCGTAGCTTGGGGCCTTGCTGTGAGCGCGACGAGCTACCTTTTGGTGAGCCGGATTCCAAAGGAGGATATGGTTTTGAAGCGGGAATTTGGAGAGCAGTGGGATAAGTGGGCAGAGAAGACGAAGTACAGGTTGATCCCCGGGATCTACTGACTGTACCGGCCGCGTTGATACACGTTGTATGAATGCAATCTTGCCATCACATACCCTCAACTGAGTGGTGGTTATTTTGCAGATTCGCAGTCAAAATCCGCGCCTGAAATTATGATCATGATGCGCCGGTACTTTCGCAAGGATTGCCCTGCCCTAAAGCAGCCGCGTGCCGGCAACGAGGCTCGCTTGGTCGCCACAGCACGTACCACTATAAGAGCTTTTCTTCGGCCTCGTCGACGTGGCCAACATTCTCACCAGCAGGCTCACAGCCGCGTCGTTCGCCACGTACAGAACGTCTGCAGAGACGTTCTTCTTTGCGAACAGGCTTGTGTCTGAATATTCCACTTTCCCGGTGCGAAGTCTCAAGAGACTCGTACGATTCATCTTTCACAGGATGCGATTCGATTCAGATGAGCTGGACTAGTCCGCTCATTCGGTCGTGATCTGACCGTCCAACATCTCAGGAACGGGCTCTCCTCTGCGGCATTGGATCCTGATTGGTCTACAGGGAGTTGATTGCAGCTTGAAATATGTTGGGGGAAATGGGTACGTCTTCAAGTTCACATCGTTTCTTTACCTTCTTCTGCCATCCGTTCCAGTCTATCGGTGTCCATTCCGGTCGCTCGTCGATCGGGTGAGGCTCTACTGTCTCATATATGAGCTACTCGCAGCAATCACTAGGTTCGCCGCCGTTCACGCTGATCGGCGACGTCTTAGAAGCAGGTCTTTAGGGACGCAAGTCTCCCGGTACCGTGCTTGCTGGCCACATTCTACGGTACCATCGGACTCAGCTTGCCTAGCGGGACATTATTCAGGAGGCGAGACGCCCCGAAAATGTACCCGCTCGACACCGTCCACCAACGCCATATGGATGGGTAGCTCAGAGGAGGGGACCTCCCTCAGTCGTAAATCCACAGCAGTTTGTGCACTCTGATTCACGTCTGGCCTCGAGTCGCATCTGCTGTTAGCGCGTACCCGTCTGGTACTGCTGCTTCTCCTTTGACGGTGTCGGGTTTGCAAAGTGCGGTTTTTCTTTGTGGCATACGAGGACTGGAATTGGCGGGGAGGTGAAAGCGATGGCGAAGACGTGCTCTTGAGGGTCATTCGCGGCACACGTCTTCCTGGACGTGCACTTGCATTCAGATCTGTCGAGTCTGCTGGTCTTGTAAATTTTTGGATTACTTTGCGTCTCTTTGTGAGATTGCGTATAACAGTTTTAGCTCTAGTGATCTCCCAAAACATGTGTTTACTTGTACTGTCCAACTCTGCTACAAGTGAATGATGGAAGAGCCTGTTCATAAGTGCGGAAGAATGCAAGTACGACCGAGATACTATCAAATTACGCCAAGGGGATCGGGTACCGTGGCTGCATAACACCACGGTATCTGCTTGGTGACCTCCCTCAGCAATCGACCATGAAGCTTCTGACCCTACACAATGCGGAAGACACGTACCGAGATGAGTGTAGATGCGTGCAATTTGATGTGAGTGGTGTGTATCAGGCACGTCTACCAACATTCACCGAATCAGCAACAGTTCAGTGTCCAACCAAAAACGGGAATGAACACAAACCAGCTCACCTCGAGGCTCGGAGGCAAGAAGCATATCGCATCCGCACCCCATCCTAACGCCCATTAAACAACGTTTCGCCACACCTTGAGCTCCTGGTTGGATTGGATTGACGATAGCATATGATTCTGCGCGACAGCACGGTCCAGCTAGGCTACCGGGGTTCAACGAGATCTGAGCTCGATCAACAAAACGCCTCAGCCGGAGGGTCACTTGACAGGGCGTGTATCGTACCTTCAGATCCCCATTCATTCCGTTCCATTTCTGTGTGGGGAAAGAGTAAGCAAGCTTGATATTCATGCTTCTGGTTCGCGGGAGAAGGCGAATTCAGGGATACGAAGGCAGCTGCGGCCAAGACCGCCTTGGTTATCAGCGTTGAATACGACGGAATTAGAAGGCGCGAGTTTCTAGGTCCGAGTTATCTTCGGGAGTATCGTGAAAGAGAGTGATAGGGAGTATGAACGTACCGGGTGTCGAAACTCCCATACATGAGAACCTCTTGTCTTGTGCCATCTACGAGTTTGTAAGGCTGAAATCACCGAGAGACTGTCACGACAGAGTCATGCTGGGAAGATCGGAGGTACAAAACACTCAACCCCCAATGAGACGATTGAAATCTCTTAGACCGAGTGGTTGTTGTCTCATGAGCCCCGAAGTAGCGAGCCACGAAGGCAGATGCCGAACGCCAAGCCTACATACAACTGGGAAGTCAGTGAACATCCGCATCACAAGCAGCTGCAAACGCACCGCGAACCCCAGCCACAACGGAACATCGCCCTCTGCCTTCTTTCCTCTATCGAATCACTGTATCCCTGGAACGCGACCTCCCCAATCGCCACGTCGCAACTGTCCGGGTTCAGTTTCAGCACGAGGCAACCTTCACTTGACAGTATGGCGTTCCATGGGTGGCGTGACGTTGGCATGGTAGACAGCGAACTGTCGTTCAGTTCAGTGAGCTGGAGAGGCCGAGTGAGAAGGGAACGAGAGGAGGCGTGAAGATGAGTCTTGAGACGGCCGTTTTCCGGTCAAGGGCTGAAGCTGTCGACTAGGTCAGCAGGTATCCATCTAGCTAGCTATACATATAATCTCACCTTGTTATCTCCCTTTGGTCCGCGACTGAATAAGTGGATACCGACAGGTCCTGATTGACATGAAGAGGGTCGGACGTACGGGACGCGGGACGTGGGACGTGGTGGTAGATCGCAAGCAAGATGGGCAGATCGACCTGGCGCCCACAAAGATCTGAGAGAACGAACGAAGATTTGTGAATAGATGTGCGTATTTGGCTTGACGACACGAAGTCTCCGCATATGCATTCAAACAACTCGGTATGAGATCGTACGACACGATGCAAAGAACTGAATAGAAATGGAGATCATGCGACAACTAAACAGCAGACAAGCCCACGGTACACCCACTCTTACGACCGCCTTGTCCATATCCAGATAGGCTTGCTGGTCAGCTGGACGAAGAGGCGTACCATGCTTCTCAGGAAGCTGATACCTGATGTGGACGAGTACATCCATATATGGGCTCGGAGAAGCTGAATTAGGATGTGATATGCTGGAGGGGCGTGACAACTTCCCCCGAGCGTATACCTATGGGGAAACAACCTCCCGACACGCGTCGGCGGAAGGCAAGAGGAAACATGACTTGATGCATCAATTTGCGTACAGGTTGTGGATGTCCGACGCCGCCAAAGAACTCGGATTGTCTTGCTCGGATTGCTGACGACATGAGAGATGAGAAGGACTAGGACGCGAACCGTACGAGGGTAGATGCGTGAAGATGTGTCGTTCAAGAAACGACGAATTCTGGGTACAAGTACATTTCAGCCATCATAAGCACAAAAGACTGAAAGCTTCGCGCTGGGAGAAAGAATCTCACAAGAGCGAAACACAGAGTGCACCAGAAAAAGAAGCCACCCTCGCAATAAGGGCAATACCGGCGGCATGCAACTATAATTGCGACGCGCCACGAAGCAAGGGAGGACTTCGCGCCAAGACGCGAAACAGGTCGTATGACGTACCCAGAATGAGCATCTGTTACCCAACTGTCGTTCTTGCCCAAAGGCAAAACACTGTCCTGACGTCCAATTCTCTTCCAAAACCCAGCCCTCGGTCACCGCCGAGGCGACCCGCACGAGGTAGAACCTCATGGGTAGTCGATACGTATGGTTTTCCAGCACGATTGGTACGTCCAGCTCCGTCCAGATATGACCAGACTACTACCTGAAGGAAAGCACGATATGTCAGACTGTAATCCACGCGGACGTCAGCAGAAAGGAATGTCACCTGGCTCAACACGCCGAATCCACGCGAAGTGGGATAACCGAACATGAGTGCGTAGTGGTCGTGTGCCGTATATCGAGACAGAGCGAGCTGGTCTGGACTGTAGATAGCAGGCACGATAACGACGATCTCGTTGAGGTCGAGGGCCGCAGTAGCGCTGATCCAGCCGTTGGTAGAAGTGAGGTCCACTACACCACCAAGAGATACGATGGGACCGGCGACCTGAGAGGCTAAAGGTAATCGTGTACCCTAGAGCCTATGGGATCAACGTCATCAGAAGGAACACAAATGCGTCCAGTACGACGATCCTGACCGCGCGAAGCCTAGAGCAAAAGCGTATCAGTTCCTGACTCCATTGCAGCTGCGATAAAGAAGGGAGAACTCACATCGGTGCAGCCAGTATACTGCTTGCAAAGCGTGACGGTGACATTCTCCGAGTATGAGATCTTGAGACCTAGAGTCAGATACTAGAAAACACGGTAAGTTGGGAAACCAAGGCAAGGAGATCGTCTTCACCTCTTTAAGTCGGGTATACGTCGAAGTCCAGAGCCAACGAGAGGCATATGGCACGCAAAATCCCAGCAGAAATCCCTCTAAGCAACCACACGCTGGCATGCTCTATTTTTCCGCATCTCCTTCTGGAGCCCAGCCCTATGACGCAACCTGGTTCGTCAAAAGCTACAAGTCAAGCATCAAATTCCTGACAGAACTCACAGCTAAAACATACGCACTGGCACCAGTCTAGACATACGGACGACTCTTCATCAAACTCTGAGCTGCGCAGTTGGGCGCCTAATCCGCTGACGAGCCGAAAACAGAGGATCGTCGTTGAAGAACGCTGCTAAAACGCTATATACGTCAGTTTGAGAGAGGTAGAGGTTGCTAGACGATATTGCAGATAAGCGACTTCATTTTGAACGCGTAGAACAAACCATTGACCTTACTAAACCGTAACGATAGAGTGTCGCAAGAACCGCTGCGTCGGCAAAGACTGAGGGTGAGAGAGAAGCAGCCTTTGCCATTAGCTGCGCACTGGTAATTGAAAGAGTAGTTCAGAACAACAGCGAGCATATGTAGCAAAAGACACCGAATGAGGACTCACCGCTCGAAGTAAAACCCAGTCTGGATCATCAGCCTAGCCTATCAGGCCTCTCGCTCTTCAACCTCACTCCAGGCGTTCCATCGTCGGAGGAACTTATCTCAAAACACGGCGTGAAGATAGAGCGAGGAGAAAAGAACTTTTCGTTGTGTACTGTTTCAAATGCTTTGATGACCGGATTGCATGGAGTTTCCATGGTAGGACCGAATGAGATCGGGATGGAAGAATGAGCGGGGCCTGTAGTAGACGAACGACAAGAGCTACCTCGCTTCGCTATGGTCTAAAATGAAATTCCATATTCATACAATAATCAGTGACACTTCATCCTTCACCGGCGAGCACAGTATGTAAGACAATCTACTAATTACAGCAGTTCATTCGTGTACAGGGAATCGTACTTAGGCATGTGTCAGAGTAGAACCATATTTACTCGAGATAGTGCCGTGTAGTACATCGTCTGTGTTGGTCACGTCCGAGTCCGTCTACCACAGCAAGCACAGTCTAAGTTGGAGGGTGATTAACAGTTATTTCAATGATGATCCAGCCTGAAGTGATAAGACATACCGGAGAGAAGTAACCGAGCACTCTGAGCGTACTCGCCGCGAAGTGTGATGGTGAACTTCGCAGCCTTAGGTGAAAGCATCCGCCAGCGAGAAACCGACCGAGGGAAGATAACAGCCCGTATCCGAGAAGAGATAACAGATGGAGCCATGTCGGGGACGCAGTCTTCACAGGTCACGGTAGAAAGCGAAGGGGTTTGGAATATCCATGTGTGCAACAACGCCTACATAGACGACGGAAAGGTAAGAATATATGCATACAACGGAGAACATGGAAAGAAAGCGCACCTGCTGGAAGCTAGCCTCAAGCTCAACACTACAAACTGATCCGCATGCAGCCCCCGGACTTTAATCGTGGTTGGCGTAGACCGGACAATCGGTGGGTGTAGACTGAAGTAGCACCAGAGTGGAACATGATGGAGGTGAGGGATACGGAGCGCAGCGCGGGTGAATCCGTCAGACGCGGGTAGGGTAAGATGGTGAAGGGCAAAGAACGCGGACAGAATGCAGCCTTATGTACGGGCACGGGCTAGCAGTACTGCGCGTGGTGCATCTGCGAGAGCTGCAAACAAAGGTGTCTCAGTGCGATCGGACATGAGAACGACCAGTGTAAGACATACCTGAGTAGTCTGGGGGAGACAAAGTCGATCACTCTCCGTATGTCTCGCAGGAGAAAGCGAGAGAGCAAGCGGAAAGAAGTAAGTACATTGTCCCAATAACAAAGTATTACAGCCTTGAATATTGAATGATCAAGCCTGCCCTAAAGTACTATCATTCGAACTAATGAAAGAAAGAGGGTCAGAGTGCGCCACAATAGCAAAATTGAATGCAGTGCAAACATGTACAAACAAATTCAGGTCATCTGCTTAAGGGGGTAGTGATAGTGATCACTAAAACCGCTGTATGGCCTGTATCTCGTCGCGAACGCTCATATTTCTCTACGGGTATGCGTTATTGCCTCGTCAGGACAATCTGGACTGCTACGAGAGAACTCGCACCGTCGATTTCTCCACACACTGACCCACACACCCCGTTCGCTGTCCGAACATACGCGCCGCACCTCCATCGATACCATCTTTTGGAACGAGTGTGCTGCGCCCACATGGGGTTATGCAACGCATGCATGACCAATCACAACGCACACGTAGACCACATGCATTGTTCGAGCCCTTGATGATTACACGGTCATTAGTCCCACTTCTACGGCCTTGAGCTGTATAGCCTAGCGTGTATTGGTCAGCTTTCATATAACTAAAGGACCGAATGTAAAGGGACACTCACCAGCATTCTCGACATGGTACGTCCGGAGGTGATGCCACCTGTTCCAAACCATAGCTGTAGTACGGATTTCAGCGTCTTGAAAAGCACGCGCACATCGGGAACAACTTACGCCAGGATGCCCGGTAGGCTTGTAACTACCTTTCAATTCACATTCATCGTCCAAACCATACAGGTCTTCAACGACGCGGCTCATGTTCTTCTCCCCGAACATCTTCGTCGCCGTTTCGCGCATGCTGATGTATCCCGTCCTAGGAAAACAACGAAGCTCGCATGAGACCTGCGGGCACATGGAGGAGAGAATTACTCACGCAAAGATCACGGAGTCGGCCTCAAGAACAGTGCCATCCGCAAAGACTAGACCGTCTTCTACGAATGCGACAGGTTCAGTGCCTTGCTTGACCTTGATCTCGCCGGATGCGATGAGGTCAGCGCCGCCCCAATCGACCCCTGCAAGCGACGTAAGTGAACAACGATGTCCCCGACCTATTCACTGAGACTCACAGTAGCCTGCCGAGAGCGTAAAATTTTTCAGTACGCGACAGCACATTCTGAGTCCCAAGGAAAACCCACCTCCAGATCTCTCGTAGACCATCAACAGGTGACCTTGGTTCTCGGGGCCCATATACACACTCAAGCCGCCTTTCCTCAGTTTCTCAAACATCTCCTTGTCTTCTTCCCACATCTCATGCACCCTTCGTTGCTGAATCTTCTTGAGTAGGCCCAGTGGCACGGTGATCGACTTCAGATCCCCGACGTACGTCGGCGCATGGTCGTCGTACAGGCGATGGACGTGCTTCGCCATCGTACGACCGTCAATAACGCACGTCTGAGAGCGTTGAACCATGGTGACGGAAGCAGCTTTGTGGAAGCAGAGGTCTTGACAAATGTCGATGGAGGTGTTGCCCGCGCCGACGACGACTACGCGTTGGCCAGCATAGGATACGCCGCCTTGATAATACGCCCCGTGCATGACGGTTCCTCTGAACAACTCACGTCCTTTCAAGGAGGGGAGGTAAGGTTCCCCAAGAGTTCCAGTAGCCATCACGATATGCTTCGGGTGGACGGTGCGCTGTTGACCTGCACGATTGATCGTCACGTCCCATGTACGCGTCTCGTCATGATACGTGGGTTCGCCAGACATCTGGGACGAAGTCCACAAGATGAGGTCCTGATGCACTGCATAGGTTTCCAGCCAGTCCGCGTACTTGTCCTTCGGAACGAACTCTGGCCAAGTGCTGGGATAAGGCTGATAGAGTACTGAAGTAAGAGCGACCGCTGTTGAGCGCAAACAACAAGGATAACACAGAAGTGTACTGACTTTCATGCTGTCCTCTCGTAGTGTGCAGCGTCAAGGTCGGGTATCGTTTCCTCCAGAGGTCGCCTACACGCTCGTTCCGCTCAATCAGCAGCGCGCGTAGACCCATCTGCTTACACGCAGCGGTGATCATCAACCCCGTTTGGCCAGCACCGACTACAAAAACGTCATCAGTGAGCTTTTCATTCAAATGAATTATCCAAAGATACGCACTGATCAACACTTCTGGCTCACTCTCAGCCTTTTCCCTCCTCTCTCTAAGGACATTCTCCCAAGCCAGCGTATGATTGCCATAGATGCCTGACTCGTGACCGACTGCCTCATACCCCTTGATCTCGCCCATGAGCATACAAACACTCAACGCCTTCCACTGCTCCTTCGTCACTTCATCCTTGACTTCATCCTCCTGCCGTGCTTTCTCTTCCGTCGAAACAATCCTCATCAATCTCACATATCCCCTCCCTTTCGCCACGTCTGTCTCCCACTCAAATGCTGTCTCCAAGAGCCCATTGTGCTTGTTCAATACCGGCTTTACCCACGGGTCCTCGTAATGCCTCACGTCCGTCACTTTCGTCGGCGCAGAAGATAGGTACGTGTGGATCTTGGCGGTGCCCTCCAAAGAATGAACGGACCAAGAGAGGGCGAGGACGTCGCGAAACCAGCCTGTAGGAGCGAACAGGGATGTCGTGGCGGCTGAGTCGCCTCTGCAAAGCGCGGTCCCGAAAGCGAAGAGCCAGGATAGGGCAATGGCCCGAGCATCGGGTGCCAGAGGAGCGGTACTTTCTTTTGACATCTCGAGTGTTATCTAAGGGAGTAGAGGGAGAACATATTGGACCTTGACTCACTGAATGCTGTATCATCATTATGTACCCTCGGTCGTGTCCAAGATCCCACGAGTCCCACTACTGGATGAGAACGGAGACCGGCTATGTCAGGATGTGTTTAAACATGCCAGTGTTCTGAAACAGAAGATGTAACGTCTTTCAGTATAACAGGAGGGCATCGCGAGGAAGCTGTACGTACCGAACCGGGGCCGTCCAGTGTCGATCCAGCGGAAAAAATGTTATCCTGTCAGCACCAAAACATTGCCGCGTAAAGTTTGCGGGAAAATCAGCTGTGTACTGATATTCGCGTTAGGGATCCATTTATAGCGTCGCAGTGATAGAAGTTTGAAAGTCGAGACAAAAGTAGGACGAATGAGAAGGAAAAGGTTTTTGGAGAGACCGTGACTGTAGTAGCCTCTCGGGTTGTAGGCGCTCGAGGTAAACGTTGCTTATCCGTGGACGTGAACTACCCACTAGTACAGACTACTGAAGCTCACTGAGAGCTCTCAAGTTGTGATAATGGTCGTCCGACAACCTATTCATGACTTCAAGAAGTGACAATCTCTCGCGCTGCATGTATTGAAACCACTGGTTCCAAAACCTATTTATTTTGCTGCAATCAATGCTCGCGGCAGCGATTCCATATAGTACTGGCAATACTACATGATGAGGTTCGTCACAAGTTCAAGCGAATACGACAATTGAATCTTGATACATACTGAACCTCACAACGACTGCCTTATTAAAGCGACATGAGACCCGACTCTATCGCCTTGAGCTGAATAGCCTGGAGTTCATGTCAGAAGGTTACTCTCACTCGCGACAGAAAACCATACCAGAAATTTCGACATGGTTCGCCCAGTTGCACCGCCACCTGTACCGAACCACAGCTGAAGTACGAGAGTGTTGTAAGTATTCATGCTTCGTATCGACTACTTGAGTGAACACTTACGCCTGGATGTCCAGTAGGTTTATAACTTCCCATAATCTCGCCCTCCGAGTCTAGGCCGTAGATCTCGGGGTCAACGGTAACACGAGCCATGGTTTCTTCGCCGAGGATGGAGGTTGCCATGTCTCGCATGCTAGCGTATCCTGTACTGTGATTGTAGAAGTCAAACCAAAGATTACGGACAGATGTAAAACCAAGACTGACGCGAAGACGACAGAATCAGCGTCGAGGGTAGTACCGTCCGAGAACTCGATGCCGCCTGTTGTGAACGCAACCGGAGCGGTACCCTGCTTCACTTTGATCGCACCAGACACGATCAGGTCGGCCCCGCCTTTGTCCACCCCTAGCAGTATGTGTTTTTATGAGACTTTGCCAAGGCAGTGCTTCGGGTCCTGGGTACTTACAGTATCCTGTCGGAACAAGAATATCAGTCAATGTCACGCGCTGGATCCCTTCGACAGAGAGCTCACCTCCACCCCTCTCATAAACCATGATGTGCATCCCTGCATTTTCCGGACCCATATATAGCTTCACGCCTCCCTTCCTTAGCTTTTCAAACAACTCCGCATCCTGATCCCACATGTCCTGCACCCTACCTTGATCAATTTTCTTCAACAACCCAATCGGCATGGTCAAGAACTTCAAATCGCCCACGTATGTGGGAGCGTCGTCCCGATAGATCCGATGTATACCCTTCTGCGATGTCTCACCATCGACGACACATGTAACGGACCGCTGGACCATAGTGACCGACTGAGCTTTATGGAAGCACAAGTCTTGACAGATATCGATCCCGGTGTTCCCAGCGCCGACGACTACGACGCGCTGATTGGCGTAAGTAAAGCCTCCTTGGTAGCGTTCCGCGTGTAAGACCGTCCCTTTGAACAAGTCACGTCCCGGGAGAGAAGGTATAATGGGACCACCAAGCGCCCCTGTGGCCATGATGATGTGTGAAGGATAAATAGTACGCCGCTGCCCAGCGCGGTCAACGATCACGTCCCAGGTCCGAGTATCATCATTGTAGACGGGGTGGCCGATCATTTGGGACCGATTCCAAACGATGAGGTCTTGAAACTTCGCATAGCCTTCCAACCAGTCAGCGTACTTGTCCTTTGGCATGAACTCCGGCCATGTAGTGGGGTAAGGCTGGAAGAGCACTAGAACAAGAATATCGTCATCTGACTGGCCGATCGTTGAAGAAGATCTGCTGGGAGAACCTACGTTCATGCTGCCTGCGGGTAGTATGCAGGGCCAATGTTGGGTATCGCCTTCGCCACAGATCGCCAACCCGCTCGTCCCGATCTATGAGAAGCGCACGGATGCCCATTTGTTTGCATGCAGCTCCGATCTGTAGGCCATTTTGCCCCGCACCGACTGCATAGACCCAAACCGATCAACAAGCAGTTTTACAGTGGCAGAACAGAGACGTACCTATGAGAACTTGAGGCGCAGCCTCAACCAGAGCCCTCCTCTCTGCATACACACTTTCCCAAGAGAGCGTGTGGTTTCCATAGATCCCCAGCTCATGTGTTACCGCTTCATGCCCCTTGACGTCGGTGATAAACATACAGACACTCAACGCCTTCCACTTCGCCTGTTCGTCACCCTTCTTCTTTACTAGCCTCGCGTATGCCTTCCCACGCGCCACAGTAGTCTCCCAGTCGAAGGCAACTTCTACGCTCCGCCCATGACCTAGGCCGGCGGGAGCAAACACAGGATGGATCCACGGGTCCTCATAGTGCTTCACATCCAAGACAGTGTGAGCCATCGGTCCGCGTGCTAGGGTCTCGGCGAGGTATGCATGAATCTTCTGCGATCCTTCCAACGAACGTATCTGCCACGATATGGCCAAGAGGTCGCGAAACCATCCTTCGGGAATGAAGCAATCTGTGACGGCAGACGCGTCTCTTGCGCGGACTGCAAGGGAGAAAGTAACGAGCCAGTCGAGCGCGATGTCTCGAGCTTCGTCTGTGGGTGCGTCTTGCGCCATGCTGATGGTGAACAAAGGGGTCAGAAAAGTAAAGGAAAGTAGGACGAAGCCTGTAAAAGCTATCGACGTACTGGATGTTCCCCGTAGCTTGAGCACCGTACATATAAGCTTCCAGAGCGCAAGCGTTTGCCTGAACCCGGTCCCACTCCGGAGAACACTAGCTGCGGCCCAGTGGGTATTTTGCTCATCGTGTTCTGGTAAAGCCAACTAAACTTGAATTTAGCTCTCGTGAGAGTTGCAGCGGCCGACCCGAGGTATTTGGCAACACGTTTTCTGCCGCAGGGTTGGGCCGAATTACAATCAAAAGAATGTCTAGGAGGCTACACTCGCATGCTGACAGCAGTTGCTGAGCACAGCAAGCTGGCGATGAGCCATGGCTATCGCACTTCAAGGCGTGAAATATGACCGCATTAGCTGCTATCAAGACTACGCAGACTAGTGAAGCAGCAATACTCACCGCGTTTCAACGTTTGGTAAGCAGTATATGCCGCCTCCGATTTCTCTCTGATTCCCTTGCGGCTATCCCGACAGCGCACCTAACCTGCATTTATCAATTTGAGCACGCCCCAATGTTGCCATTGGCCCGGCATACAACCTGAATCTTCCCAGTGAACGATACTGCGCGGTTGATATCGGTCGTCCAGTGTCTTCAGAATGGTCGCAGGTCGGTGTACACTTAGATATCGTCTGAAGGAGATCACGGCCAGGACTAGATCGGTGTCTCCATGTCGTTAGTGACCCGTGTCCCTTTTGTCTTGAATATCGTATATTCATGTGTGGCGCGAAGAGATCGGATTCTATAACGGTGGTACCTAAGTAAAGTATTAAATCAAGTGGTCCGCTGGTAGATGATCATGAGCGAGGATGAACGCGTGGTCCGCAATGTGGAGACTTGACTTACTTGAATCCGAAGTGCCGAGAAAATGAGGCTAGTACTACTCATGGTTCTACACCTCGCTACCGGTCTCCGGGGTTGTCGCGTATATATCATCCAATTCGATAAACCGCTGTGAAGAATAGAGGGCCAGGACGAGGATGAGAAGGCCG
>RWJN01000512.1:0-23181 GCA_004332605.1 Steccherinum ochraceum
GCTTCCTGGATATCGAACGTTCTACAATGCTCGTCAGAGTCCGGTCACAGCTTCATAAAGATTGTTGCAGCGCACGAGCTGCCGATGATGGGAATGGAGTTGAAAGCAAGTACCGAGAAGTACCGACTCAGGACTGTATTAGAGAGAAGATTTTTCATCAGCTACAACACATCGCCTCTCGTTAGTGACGTCATCGTTCAGTACTCACCGGCGGTCTCCAGCTAGTAGTTTGGAGTGCAGTGTCACAGTTTGGGATAGTCTGAAGCCCTCGTGATTAGCTGTCATACCCGTCATTGAAGAAACAGTAGAGCTACTCACCTTCAACATATATCAACGCGACCAACGTCGTTGCTCTCGCCCCATTCTGCGCATCCTCCGTATCCGAGTCGGCGTGATGGGCACACCATGACCTATCGTCTGGTCATCACGGGCTCTTCATTTCGGGCTGGCTCCAGGAATCCTTTTCCACCAATAGCACTCCGGTCAAGTCGATGCAGAGCCTTGCAGAATGTAGGGCCGGCAACCTCTGGTGGACGTTCGCTTCCGTCAGTGAGCTGATCATCCAATCGAGACAAATTCACGCACATGTGTCATGAAAGAACGAGCGGTTCCTGGTTGAGCGAGCTCGAAGAGGAGAGGTAGGCTGGGGCAGTATCAAAGAGGAGGCGCGTAGTCAGAGAGCGGTGGTGGACAAGGAGTGAAGAACGACTTTGAGGTCGCCCGACCCAAGCCCGACCCGCCGTTCACGCGCGCCTATCGGCACGTGATCACGCCCGCTACCCTGAGAGGCCCAGAAGCCGGGGTTGAAAGCGAAAAGCGGTTTTGTGTCCCTTGACTATCATCGAATCGAGGACGCGGCACGCGTATCGAGTCCATAGCACGTCAAACGAGCGACGGGTGTATATACGCAAAACGAAAAGCACGACGACAAAACCAACAACTTGTGTAAACGTCCACGGAACTATGATACACATACGCTCCTCTCCTTTCCCTCCACACTCACTTATCCTCCTGCACACCCTCACCCCCAATCAACGCCTGCCTCTCCTCATCCGTGCCGGGACCGTTGCTGACGCTGACGCGAGGGGAGCCGGGAGGGAGGTGGATGGGGCCGACGAGGTCGGTCTCGGCGACGTTGACGCGGAAGGTGTGTTTTTGGCCGCGGAGGAGGGTGAAGATGAAGAGGGCGGAGACTGTTTATGGGCGTTAGCGATGTTCACGAGTAAGAGATTGTGGTGGTGGAGCGGACCGAGGAGAGGGGACGACACAGAAGGAAGGAGTGAAAGGGAAGAAGACACTTACGCAACGCGACGACGAGGTACGCAAACACGCCCGACACGATGGGGAGGGAACACATCATAGGCTCCCATCCCCACCTGTTCCAGTACACCACACCATTCCGCTGACGACCTCCATAGTACCGGTTACGGCTCCCGCATCCGACTGCGGCGTCGACGGTGTGGAGGATGATCATGGCTGGTCAACGCACGCGTCAGTATGATGCAGAGGGTGGGAGGCAAAGGAGACGTACGGATCCATGCTTGGGCGAAAACGGCGACGGTGGAGGCGTGGAACCAGAGTTTAGTGAGGAAGAGCGAGGAGTTGGGCCGGTTGTTGAATATCATGCTGCATATACCCAGTCAGACACGTAACGCGTGAGCGTAAGAGTAAAGACAGCACGTACAGGACAATCATGGCCGCGATGGTGATGAGAGAAAGCGGAAGGGTGATGTAGAAGCCCACAGCTGTAGCGTCGAAGTCAAAATACGACGGATCGAATGAGTTGGAGGAAGTTTCTACTCACCGAACCTCTTAGCGGTACCGATGCAGCTCATGATGAACTCGCCGAAGGCGAAAGCAGTCACGAGAGCTAAGTACACCACCAACGCAAACAGCCACATCAGCATCGTCGATCGCGTACACCCAAACAAATCAACGCGACGCACCATAGCCAACGTAACGAACGGTAGAGTCCTTCATCTTCAGACTTCGAACGCGATGAGGATATCGACGGTGTTGAGCAGCGTTGGCGGCAGGCGCAGTAGCAGTAGGACTCGAAGGAGGGGACTGCGGAGTGTAAGGAGGAGGTGGATGGTCCTTGATCACCATGGTGGTGGACCAATAAAAGGGGAAGGCTCCCAGTGACCGCAGCAGCCTGAGCTATGGGCACCCCAGCCAAGCGCGTCTGTCTTCATCAGCGCAGTACTGCGGAGACCGGGTTGAGGGTTTCGGAGCCGAAAACGCGGGTTGTCGACGTGTGGTTTCTCATGAGATCTGCAAGAGATATCACTTATGCAACGTCTAATTCTTATTTTGAGATCATCGGGCGATGGTGAAGCTTGAGGCCTGAGGTCCGGCTGACGCTGTATGCGGGGCTGCGGGTGAAGACGAGGCGACGATCGCGTCCGTTGGGGATGTTGAGTTCAATCTAATGATCGGTATGAGCATGGTCGTAGGAAACCGAGGTGGTGGTTTGGCGGGATAGACGAGAGGCGTGCGCATCCACCACCACCTGAGAACATGCGATGCCAGACCCCTGATGATACGCCGAGATGAAGATCCCCTGCGGATAGGGACCGACCAGAAATTTCGCAGACTTTCCGATCTCCTGGGAGGCTGAATGCGGCCAGCGATACGCCCGTTGCTCGGAGCATAGCATGAAGACGGCATGTTCTGACACATTTTGTGTCTCTCCGTACGGGGCCGTTCTTCAGAGCAAACCGTGGCGACAATTTGACACTTAGATTTGCTTTGAGCGGCACCGCAAGCGGACACTTGAGAGATGTTGGGTGAGGGAAAGAAGGGATATATGCAGGACTTCGAGAGACTGAGACGCATATCTTTGGGTACGTACAGAATATACATGGTCACTCTACGAAGGAAGAACAGAGCTCTCAGCAGCTCCAGCACGAATCAAACAGGCACGCACCTTCAATGAACTTCCGGCGACCGTCGACGTCACTCCACGACCTCCTACATGACCTAGTCCGAGGCTAACTCTCTCTGCGACTCCGTTATTCCGGCCGTCTTTGTAACGCCTTAGCGTCCTTGTGTGCTCGACAGTGTGCAGCGATGCTGAATGCTTGCGTCGGATCCATGCGTATCTAACCACGTCGGTCGGTTAAGAGGGGTGCAAGGAGGTCCCTTGTGGGCGACGTGTCCATCTGATGAGGAGCAGCGGACGTCAATTCTGGGGTTTATTCACAACGCAACTGCTCGTTCCCACTCACCTCTCTCGCCGCTGCTCGCCGCACAGTCTTCCTATCTCACACTGATAACCGTTCCTCTCATACTCCGGCCGTCCCCAATCTCTCAACTCAAATCCACATCACACTTGTCGCTACATCCTCGCCGCCTCCGTTGATACGCCCAGATCGCCACGGAGCAGCTTCTTCGGCTTCGCAACCTGCGGTTCCCGTCTCCTGCGTGGACAGCTCCCTGTCGAGGTTTGAGAGACGGTCTTCGACAGTCTGAGCATCCGGCCTGTAGGGTCGGATAGAGATGCTCTCAGAGTATGCATGTAGGTGCCGAGTCTGGGTTCCTCGATGTAGGCTCCACTTCGTAGGCGCGGCGTTCTTCCGTCCATGGGACGCGGTCACCGCCTTGCCCATCGCAGAGCATGATAACGTCTTGGTGTCAGGGGTCTGTCGGTATCGCAGGTGGAATTTGATGAGCGAAATGCGGTGCGAACGAGGCTCAAAGGTTCAGGGATAGACTCGAGGACATCGATACCAGAAGGCGTCGGACTTGCGCGCTGCTTGCGAAGGTTGGTTTTGATTTCTGTAAAAACAGTCAGAACTGAGAGGTCGCGACTGTACATACGCAATGACGTACCTTGGCGCATACACGCAGGAGCTGCCTGAATGGCTATGACGTTGCTCGGTATCGGCAGAAACCTTTGCTTCTCGGGAACCATGAAAGGCGATGGGACTGAGGTGGTAGTAGTATCCGGTTTGAGAAGCGATGAACGGCGAGTTTCTCTGCGGATGGAGGCAGGCCAGACGTTGCGCAACCTTCCCGCTTCCCGACAAAGTTATATAAGACTGGTGATACGCCCGTTGCATAGAAAACAGTCCGAAGACGACATGTTCTGATAGATTTTGACTCTCTGCAGCATGTACAGGATACGAGCGGGGCAAGAAATGGCTGTCCTGAATGGTGCCGCGAACGAACGCTTGGAAGAGTTGGGGTAAAGCAGACTCGGAGGGGAGGAGATATATTCAAGATCCCGACAAAACAGGGCCCGCGCGAGACCAAGTCCCGATCCCGAGCGTCGAATATCGTTGGATACGTAGCACAAGACGTACACAGTTCACTCTACAGAGAGGAAACAGAGCTTTCAGCACGGTCTACAGCACAATTCGAACAGCCACGCACCTCCAGCTATCGAATGACGTTCGACGCGACCCCACGGCCTCCTTCCTACGTACTACTAGCCGCGTCTCTCTCTGCGACTCCGTTATTCTGGCCGACTATGTGTCTCCTCCGCGGGCTATGGTGGTCGGCGAAAAGGACGCAGGATGCGCAGGCCGAGGGAGCTGGGTGCTGGCCTGAGAGATACACCCCGTTTGACCGACATGGTGAACACGCTAGAATGAGGAATAGGATCTGAATGAAAACAAGATCAGATCAGTCAGACTTGCACTGCACGGAGCAGATTGCACTGCAGACGCACCTGAAGGAGGGCGTTGAGTACGGAGTGACGAGGCCGGAGGCCCGGAGCACGTCGGGCTTGGCAGCCGCGCACGAACCGCTTTCGCGTAGACGCCCGAAGCTCGTGCCTCTGATTCTAACTCCGACTCATTTCCCTGCTGCCCGAGGCTGTTTCTCCAATGACTCCCCGTCGTACCGGTCGGCGCGTCGCGCTCGGTGGGTGGACGTTGTACGTTGGGTACTCCAGGGTGTTGGTGCCTGTTGGTGCCTGTTGGTGTGTATTGCTTCTCGTCGGTCAGTACGGTTCAATATGCTGTTTTGCATCAGGTAGTCTCATACCAAGAGCGTCAGCGCGGCGATAGCGCTGACGGTCTTGACGGTCTTGTCGCAAAGTAGTTGTGTTTCGGTACAAATTTCGATAGAGCAAGTTGTTATGTACTTTCGTATGCGGACGCAGGCGCCATCAGCCGCAAGCGATGTTTTTTAATTGGGTGACTTCCCGATTGAATCAGCCCATAGAAAATTTTCATCACACAAAACACCAAAACACAACCCTAATACCCTATCACAAGCCAGGACGTTGACAAGCCCCTCAGAGCCCCTCTCGCGTTACTCGAGGAGGGGCTTGATCTGAGCCTGTCAGGTCTACCTGCAGCAGCCTGCAGCATTTCGTGCAAAATTTTCGGTCGTAGCTGCTACCTCCAGCTACCTCCGCCCACTGGCTATAGCGGTACATTCCATCAGGTCTCGCAGGGTCTCGCTCGTACGCGCAAGCCGGGAAACCGGTGGGTGGTGGAAGAAGGATAGCCCGAAGATATTCGTGCTGCGACGCGAGTGTTGGCCCTGGCATACTGGAAATTTGAAAAAGCAGCAACGGTTCGGCAGTCCATCACTACGTCTTACGTGATTAAATCCTTTCGCTTTACAGCGACCGAGAAACCTTCAAACTTTGCTCTGTCAAAGTTGAGACCACCACGTACACCGCTCACTCTTATCGGTTTTAAGCTCATTTGTAACCTCAATCTTTTGTGTATCTTTTGTGTACCTATTCTGTCTCTAGATTCCAGCTTCTCGTCGACCGCTGTGGTCGCACAGCGGTCAGTCTCGTCTGCCTCAAAACGAGTGCTCGCCGCGTCACGAGGCCGTGAGACAGGGTACTCGCAAGACAGTCAGATTTCGTATCTTCTCTTGTCCCGGCTGGCGCTGTATGCGAGGCTGCGGGTGAAGACAAAGCGACGATCGCATCCATTGACGACGGTGAGCTCCGCTGAGGGTTCGGTATGATCACGGTAGAAGAACACGGTGGTCGTTTCGCGGGAGAGGCAGGAGACGTGCGCGCCCTCAACGACCCCGGATGTCACGCCCATCGGAGGAAGATCGCCTGCGGATGTGGACTGGCCGAACGTTTCGCGCACCTCCCAATGCCCCGGGACGCTATATACGACCAGCAATGACGAACGTTGGCGCATCCCCACAAGACCCGCTTGAACGGATATGGTGTTGCCTGGCATCTACTGAAGACCCTGTTCATCGGGGGTCACGAAAGGTGGCGGGGCTGAGCTGGTGGTGGCACCCGGATTGAAAGCAGGCGAACGGCGAGAATCCTGCGGATGAAGGCCGGCCTGAATCCTCGCAGACTTCACGAACCCGAGGGAAGCCAGTGATACGCCCGTTACTTGGAAGATGCCAGTAACACGGCATGTTCTGGCATATCTTGAGTCTCTGCGACATGCACAGCGTACGAAGTCGTGATCCGTGAGAAAACGGGGCGAAAGGTCAACGTGCTGGGTTGCATTGAATGGCCTTGTAGACCGACACTCGAGAGTGGGTGGGTAAAGAAGAGGAGAGGAGATATATTCAGGATCTCGACAGACTGGGGCCGGCGCGAGAACAGGTCCTGACCAGACCGTCGGACATCTTCCGGTACGTAGCGCAAGATATACATAGCCACTCTACAGAGAAGAAACAGAGCTCAAGGTCTCAGCGGGGACCTTTGGCACGAATGGAACAACTACGCACCTCCACTGAATGACGTTCGACGCGACCCCACGGCCCCCCACATACTACACGCGTCTCTGTCAGCAACTCCGTTGTAACTTGTTCCGTCCGACTCTGTGTCTCCTCCGCATACTAGGGTGGTCGAAGAGAAGGAGTCGGACACAGGAAGGGTTGGTGGTCCAGACGAATGCAACAGAAGACGCGTCGCCAAGCCAAACCAATCGCAGAGCAACGGCAACGTCAGTGTTTGCACTTGTTTGCTATCGGCCTCGTACAGTCGCCCGATATATCGGCGGTCGCGCGCTAACCCTGGGCGGACTTGCCCTCTTTCACGACTCACACCACAACCTCTGCAAGCTCTCAACCTTCTCCTCCTTCCACTTCATCAGCAGCAGAGCGGCGGTGGGACGGTGGATGCGGATGGCTGGTTTGCGGGAGACTTAGCGCGTCTCGGTAAGTCTTTTCCCATATCACGCCCGGACTTACACTGAATCGTCTTCTCGCTCCTAGCTGCGCTCTCCCACTCAAATGGCATTCCATAGACTACTGTCTCAAAGACATCTCGCATAATCAAATGTTGCCTGTATATTTGCCCATGCGTGCCTGCGCAGCCCGTCGGTTTCCTCCCGTGTCCAATCTCTGCTCATCACACCTTCCGTCGAAACAAACCGTCCGAACGATGGTTCCCGAGCTGCGCAATCAAATCTCGTTCTGAACCCGCAGTTCACTCGGCGTCTTCTGTGTCTTCCATTTGTGGCTCTCATTCCTCTACTGCTTCACAAGAATCAACATCGATATCGTCCAATAGTCCCTGTCCCCCGGTGCACCACTCTTCTCCAATCGTCCGAGATGCTGGAGTCGGAGAAGCTCGATGGGTTGGTTGCCACGCTCGCTATGGTACGTCTTCTTTTTTTTTTCCTTTTCAGAAACAGCTGACTGATTGCGTCGCTTTACAGCTCGTGTCGACGACTTCACTTCAGCTGCGTTGGGTATGAGCGGGGTACTTGTTCAAGTCGACACGTTCCCCGACGAATCCAAGCATCGTCAAATTACCGGCTCTCGAGTCTCGCCGTCTCTCCTGGCTCGACTGGTCGTTCAGCTCCCGACGGTTCGCACAACCCTCGTTCTCCGCAGCCGCACTTAAGCATGCGCTACTTCTGTTAACGTTCACCGTCCACGATCCCGGGCACGTCCAACCTCGTTCAAAGCGCGTCTTCACATCCACTGAAGCCGTCGCCCTATGCGCGACATGCACATTATCACGTCCCTTTGCCCACACGAGAATCCTTGTCGATGTAGGCACCTTTCTGAGCATGTCGCCGTCCTCCATGCGAGTTTCCCTCTTCTTCCACTTCTTTGTTGCAGCACCGTATACGCCTTCAACGTACATGTACGTCATACTCTCCTCCAACAACCTTCTGTCGCCGTTAGCACGGGCCCGAATTGGTGAGTGTGATCGTAAAGTTTGCTGGATCACGACCCGGTAGATCTGATGGTACTACCCTTTCTAGCAGTACAACATGCAGTTCCGCAGGTTTGACTATTGCTGATCTGCTGCCCACGATCCAAGAGCCATCGAATGTTACAATCTGCAGGACGACAACGAGCACCGCAGCACGCTCAGAGAATCCAGTCTGCGTACACGACCAGGACGCAAAAACGCCGCCGTGCTCGCCAAGAGCGTAAGAGCTATCCCCGTCGCGTCGACGCAGAAGGCCTGGATGACCGTTCTAGGCGAAGGCAGCGACGCAGCCCTGGTTGTACTCCAGTGACGGGTTTGACGGTCGACCGCGAAGGAGGGTTAGAGCCGCGCTTGTAGCATACAAAAGCCAGAGAGATGGGTGTCAAGGCCCTCAGCTGAGCTCCCCCTTCTCGCTGAATCACAGGTGCTGGACGGTGAGTGGCTTTCCCATTCGCACCGCTCCGCCCACTGACTTTATCGTCTTCTTCTGCAGCCTGTACACCTCTGTGCCAACTTCAACGCGCCTTTCTTCTGCCAGAACAACGTCTCGCCATGCGTTCCCTTTCCGCGTTCGCTGCTTTCGTCGCTGTGGCATCCACAGTTACTCTCGCGGCTCCCGTCCACGTCACGGCACCGAGCGTGTACGCACGCGACGGCGACTTCCCTCTTACGATCCGGAATGCCAATGAAATACGGTGCGTCTCATAACACCATTTCTGAGTTGAAATGAATAATTGACCAGCGCCACATTGTACAGAAACCAGCTGGAGAAGCGGGGCAAGAAATGGGCTAATATGACTCCAGAAGAGAAGGCTGCGAGAGGAAAGAAGAATCGGGATTATCACGCTGAGTCGCCCAACGTTAGAGCTAAGAAGGCCCAAGCGGATCACAATAGGTATGTTGCGAAGATGGCGGCGGAGGCGGCGAACGCGCCGTCGTCTGGAGCAGGTCAGGCTCCTCACAATTCCGGTGGAGGTGGCCCTGCTCCTCCTCCTCCTCCCCCTCCCCCTCCCCCTCCTCCTTCTTCTCCTCCCGATCGTCCTGTTACGCCTGTAGACGTGGCCATCAACCGCGGGACGGCAAAGCCATCAGACATCTTTGGCCCGCCAAGAACACAATGAGAGGTCGCTGTTCGGTGGACGGATTTAGTTTAGAGTGCCGGAGTTCTCGTCTTCGACAAAGCCGTTGCGTACAGTACCGCTGTCGTTGCATCATACCCTTGTCATATCCTGTACCCAACGCAAGCCGTGCGTAGGTCAACAATCTATGACCAGCCTGAGAACCAAAAGTTCATTCCGCGAGGATTGCAATTGCAGTCGGCACGACAAAGAGTGCAGTTGAAAACGGAGCAATGCATACAGTTCGACGTTTGTCTGGTAGTCAAAGTACGACCGTGTGTTCTTGTCGTGTATGGATTGTAACTTGTTGTGAAGTTGGCAAAGAGAGCCGGACTTGGTCACGTGGCATCGGGCTTCGGGGCCGACCACGCCCGGAACTGGCAGTGGTCGTCGATCTCCCCGCTTGCTCTAAACTCCGACGCACCCCTCCCTCTCCTCAGGCTGTTTCTCGTTCTGGCTCAGTGCAAGACATCAGCACGTGGTCGACTATATACCTTGTCATTACAAACCATCTCAAACACGCGTTGTGGCCCATGAAGACATTCAAAGCCTGTTGCGGATGCTGGGTGATTGGGTTCTAGCAGTGTGGCGTCGAATGTTCAGGTGTGTATTCGTGTCTTCCAGCCTGGAGATGATGCTGAACGTCGTGTCTTTACTATTCAGAATAGCTCAGGGCTTCATGAGCATACTTGTTGTGCAGGCACTACGTACTCAATACACCGCATCTTTGGCACTTGAACACTTCATAGTATCGCGTCTGCGACTTGTCATGGCTGGCGTCGTGAATGCGGCGACTACGACAGGTCTGTTTGGACGTCTATCTATACGCGCCAGCCTCAATTATACGACGAGGATCGAGCCGTGTAGGGGTGCGTGAACCTTGACGTTTTCGAGTATGATTGACTGATACTCGCGTTTTCAGGCATCACAATCGTACCCTACCTTGAAAAGCGTCACCGCCAAACCCGTCGTCGATTCTTGGACTCCAGTCGTCCAGAAAGTACGGAGAAGTGGTTGATAGCGTGTTATACTTTGGATGGGTCAGCGTGAGCAGCAGAGTTCGTTCAAGGAGAGAGGGTGATACGGTGCGTCACAGCTATGTGTACTGTTCAGAGCATGTTGTTCAACGATTTTTAGCATGCTGCCGCTCGTCCTATCATCTCCCCTTGGATGCCATCGCCGACCTCATTCACCACCGTGTAGGCTGGTGTACCATCCATCGTTCGGGTCGGCTCCAGCCACGCATCGCAAACCCTCATCGTTCTTCATACCTTGCGCCACAAAATCTCTCCTCTCTCTCGCGTACGGAAGCGACAACGACTTCATCGTTATAGGTAAGTCGTACCCTTTCACATGCGATGTAATTGTGTCCCTGAAGACTGACATATAGCCCGTATTGAGGGCTGCAAACCTCGAACCACTTGAGCGAAGGGTTTGACGAGTTCGGTATCGGTAACGGTTGCGATCTAGGCGCATCGGGACAGCCACATCAAAACGAAGTCAGGATTCGGTCGGATGAGTGGCGAGAATTGGGTCGGAGTCTTCTTTGCAGGTATGTCACTTGAAGCTCTTCGTTATTCGCTCCGATGCGTTGGCTGATCTCACTCACCAACGAATCGTCATGTAGATGGTACCGGCTACTCCCTCATCAAGCTCCCTGGATTTGCGCATCACGCATTATCTGGGTCTCTTCACACATAGACCACCTTCTCGATGCACCCCTCCTCTGCCGCCATGCATGACGACCGCAAGAAAGAACGTGCTTCAACTACCCGTATGTGATGATACATAGCAGGCCGCAGACCGGTCCGCGATAGGGCCGTTACTACTATACATCTCAAACGTATACAATGCACATCATGCCACTCAACCGACATCCCCGGTACTGCTCTGACTCACGATGGAATTCGCGTCGCGTGAATGATGAACGGGCGCTCCGTCGTCATTTAGCAAGTACTGGCAGGTACTGGCCAGAATAGGCCAGAATAGGCCTGAATTAGTGAGTGTGATTGAAAATTCTCGTCGGACCGCGAGGCAATGAATCTGATGACAACCTTCTCTCTAGCAGTACACTGCAGTCTGAGTCGAACGACAGTCCAAGCGACAGTCAAGTACTTTATGTACTGCTTGATCTGTCGTACTCGATGCGGTCTGCAAGAAGAAGCTCTGAGCGGTCAGCAGCGAGCAGCGAGCACCTCGAGATGTTCAGCATCCAATCTGCGCATGTCCAAAGCGCAAAAATGCCGCCGTGTTTACCGAAAAGTTAAGAGCTAAGTCCGTCGCATGGACGCGGTGTGGTGCAGATCACAAGAGTGGCAGTTGCATGACTGAAGCGAAGAAAGCGACGCAGCCCTGGTTCAACGTTCAACGTTCAACCCTGGTTGCTGTTTGATGGCGGGTATGACGGTCGACCGCGAATGTAGGTTGAGGGTGCGCATGAAGCCAGGCGGAACCATATAAAAGTAAGGCAGAAAAGACCGTGGTGGATCCTCAGCTGAGCTCCCTCTTCTCACTGAATCACAGGTGCTGGACGGTCAGTCGTTTCTCCCTTCACTAATCGCGTCACGCGACAAGACGCTGACTTGCCCGTCTCCTTCTGCAGCCTGTACCCATTTTAGTCGCCCGCAACAATCTCGTGTAGAACGACCCCCGCACCGTCCTCCTCCACCCACAACAACTTGAACAAGCATCCCGTCATGCGTTCAACCGCTCTGTTTGCTGCTCTCATTGCCGTAGCAACAACGGCTGTCTTTGCGACCCCACTCCCCATTATGGTGTCCAGTGCTGATGCACCCGGCCACATTGTGTCTCTGGCCCCTCGGGTATACATTGGGAACCCGTACGTCTCGTAGTGTCTTGAACAGACACTGGCTGGCTGACTTGGGCCCCACACGATCTACAGGGAGAAGCTGGCGAATATGCGCGGGTCGGCGGGTGCCCATGGTAAAGTCGAAATCACTGATCAGGCAGTACAGGGGCTGCACGAGAAGAACGAAGCGGATGCCAGGGCACTGCGGGCGCAGCTGGCAGCTCAGGGTAGTAACGCGCCATCCGGTACAACGCAGAGCGCGAACAACGCCAAGGCTGCTCAATCGGGGCCTCATCGCAGTCAGGCGGAAATGAGAGCCCAGGCCAAGGGTCAAGCGGATAGGTTCTTGGGTACCTTGCCGGAGCAGCCCAAGTGATTCTCCCGTACAGTGCGCGATGCGTGGGGGTGGGGATGCGGCATCTGGTATCTGGATGTGCAGCTTCTAATAGATGGGCACGTCTGCTAGAATCCAGCAGACGAGTCCCTGGGTTACCTGAGGCATGAAAATCACACGACGTCGCATCAGATATGTTTGTGCCAGTACTACTTCTCATGTAATTACGAATGCTCTGGATCCCGTATCTCAGTTCTAGTTCTCAGTTGTCGCACGTCTAGCGGTCTACGCCATCTCCATTGACCTCGAAGGCTCGAACAGACTGTCCGAATTTCTCAATCTCGCATCACCACATATTCGTTCGTGAACAAGAATGTGTTGAAGCCGTTGCCGGCTGAGTAAAAGACTGTTCAGGTGACTGCGTCGTAGCTTCAGGGTCCTGGGAAGCGCTTCCAGTGATATACGCCCACCTTGCTTGCACCTTGCACCCTACCGTCACCATCAATTGACAACAGCCTCTTTCTCGTCCTCTTTTGCCACTTCTTTCCGTCTCGTTCTCGACAAACATTTCTTTGCCTTTCGGTGATGCCCCGCTGCCGCTCAAGACGAATATCTTTGCTTGCAAAAGGATGAGCGCGAGACGATATTTCGCCAGTGAGTTGTCCGTCGTTACATGTACGGAACGGTTGCTGATATACTTCTCTGTAGAATGCGTACCGATTCGCGTACTGAACTCGTGACACCTCTCATTTCTGGGAGCTGAGATGTGCAGTGGGCGAAGGATGCTGTGGAGACTAGTCTTGAAAGGTGCGTATCTGATGTTTTCCTGATCTACACGGTCTTGACATGTGTCGCTGTAGAACACTCGTTACTTTGGACGCGGAGCTCAGTTCGGAGAAGCATGGTGGAAAGCGGAAACGCTGGTCGTATAGCTGCGATGTCATAGCGTTGGGGGACGAGCGAAGGGGTCCGGTGAATCTGGTGAAGCAGGATTGGTGCGTGCTTTTTTCTTCTTCTGCGATGTACGATGCTGACCTCTTCTCGTTAAACCCAGTTCAACAGTTCTTGCGTCGACGCGAATTTCTTTGTCGGATGTGGACTCGCTCCCGTCGCATCGGCCCGCTCTTCACACGTTTCGTCAAATCCAGATTGCTCTTTACATCAAAACGTGCCCAGGGATCCAGACCAGAGAGGGTGCACAGAGGTCCCTTGTGGGTGTCGAACGTATCTGATGGGGAGCGACCGAGCGTCTCAGAAGATGGTTGATCGCCACATTCAACAACCATCTCCTACTTTCCCTTCTGTCCTGTCTCCAAACACGACGCTTTCCACCTCCGCCACTTTTGACGCGCCGTCACCGACCATTTCTTTTCACAAAGCTCCCTCAGCTATAGCTCCAACGCCTCGCCCTGCGTCGAATCCGTGTTCAATCGATGTCAATGCCGCCAATCCACCGCGTCTCACTCTCTCGCTGGCCAGCACGAAGTGACGAAGATCCGTTGCCTGGTGGCCCGCGCCTACCTCCGGAAGTCTGCGAAATGGTCATCGAAGCACTGGGCAGGAGCGGAGACTGGGATCGCCGCAGACAGACCCTTCTTGCGTGCATGCTCGTATGCCGCGACTGGGTACCCAAGTCCCGATTCTACCTCACCGACATCGTCATTTTCCGCTCTCGCAACTCCTTCGAGGCGTTTTCGCGGATGATGAAGCGCTCCCCAGAAATCCGCGAGCGCATGACAGACGTCCGGATCCTTGTCGGGGATGCGGAGGATCAGTCGTGGGTCTCTTGCGTTCCGACTCTCCTCCCACCACAGCTTAAATCCCTTCTCCTGGACGGCATCAACCTCACCACTCTACACCCTACGGCGACGAGCCGATTTGGCACCGTACAAGTCCGACACTTGAAGCTCAGGAGCCTCAAGTTCACGCGAAATTCTCAAGTGACCCGCCTCGTACACCCAGCTTCGGCGTGCGTCATTGAATGGAGCGACGGCGACGCTGATCATGTCCCACGCGGTGGAGGTGGTCATATCCTCGCAAAGCCCAAGATCCTCGAAGAGATAAAGTTGGAAGAATTTTATGTTAAGACGGTCGTGGATTTCCTGCGCAATATCATCGTCCTGTCTGCGGTTCCGTTCGCGGTGGACATCACACTCAAATCAGGGCAGTGGCATTCAGTTGACCCCATCATGAACTTCTCGTTCACCACCAATCATTCAGTGCCAACGTCTACGATCAAAACCCTTCCTGAAGATCACAAGGCACTTTGGAGGCACGTCCGCAGACTGTGGCGGATGCCGTGCTGTCGCACGAAGGAGACCGCACTATTAGAGAATCTGGGTTTAGGCGGAGGACCGAATGGTATCACATTGTCTCGGAAATTGCAAACATCATCGAGGTCCGCTTCGAGTTCGGAGTCTGGTGATTCGAGTTCTGGGTCCGAAAATGAACCTGGTACGTCAAGCAACATCTCTGTTCCTGTCGCGGTTCACTGACTTGACCGCAGCTATACCACTTACAACCCTCGACGTCGTAGGCGTTTTTGTTGAAGGCACCGATTTTCTCGGCTACGCCTCTTGCGTTCTGCATATTCTCTCCCACTTGGAATCACTGGAGGAGATCACAATAGACCTGGATATCTACAACAAGCGTATCGTGGATCAGTTCGTCAATGCGACTTACTTCAAGTGCCTCGACGACGCGCTCAGCCTTCCCGGATTCAAGACGGTCTTGAAAGTCACCTTAGAGCTGTCTGCGGGATGTTCGTCTCCGATACCTTGTGAACATGATCAGTCGAAGAGGTTACTCCCGTTGACTTATGCTCGAGGTGTGATACCTCCGAAGAGATGCGAGAACAAGGGATGCGAGAAGCATCATCCGCCTCGTGAGTACCGTACTAGGATTAGGCGTGTTAGGAATAATCACTGATATGCGTGTCTTCATAGGTCGAAGATGATCTTTTCACGCCCACCGTCTCAGATTCCGGCGACAGCCACAATATTACCTTCTTGCGCATTGTGCTGCTGTCAGTCTAACTCGTCCCCGGCCTCCTTGGTGAGCGTCTGTACTCTCGGTTTTTGCGAATGCAGCCAGTTGAACCCGCCATATCCCAGTCACAGGTACAGAACTCCTAGTCCGACTGAGACGTCCGCTGTACTGGTCCGGATACAAGAGGACACTGACGAGCTGTCAATGTGCTACAGCTTCACGCGTTTCCGCTCCTGCGGATCCGCCAGGTTCGATCGCCCCACGGCTCTTCAAATCTTGCGCAGACAACTCTAGTCAAGCATATCCGCCGTGCTTTTAAGCATCTTTCTCTCAAGATCGTACTCCGCCCGACGTCGCCTCCATAGCCTCCGATTTGACCGCTGTCCACTCTTCGCGACGTAGGACTCGGAACCATCTACCTGCTTATATGCTGAATTTCCTGCTGCCATACAAAAGCAAATGGAGAACGGCGTACGAGGAGGTGCAATTGACGATAGTTGGATTCCGAACCTTCCTGGTCAATCACTTGCTCGACGCTGGGTCAGGTCACGGTCGGGCAACAGCGTTGACGAGGCATACCAGAGAGAGCGGGAAGCGGTGCAGTATTGTATCATGTATGAATAGCTGTATCTCGTTTGACGTGAATATGAAAGTCTGATGTATGCTTCGAAAGTACCACTTTTCTGAATACTCTGGTAGTGCGCTGCGAGAGTTTGATCAGTTAAGTAGCTACGTGGGTTACGAATGGTCACGTGCACCGCGCTTGCGCGTCTTGCGTGTTTGAGCACCGCTCGAGCACGACCACCACTAGTCTGCCTCCCGAAATCCACCTTCACGTTCGACTTTCGATCCCCCTTCCGACGTCATCTGCCTTTGTTTTCAGAACTATCGCACTGGGATTGTGGACGGCTCAAGTGGATGCCTTTCGGCCGAGGGTCTCTGTCGCATGCAGTGGTGTCGAATGTTTTGAAGCAATTTGGTGCGCAACAACTTTCTTTTCGACTGGCTTTATGCTTACGAGCCTGTCGTTTGCGCCCTATAGTTCCCATATTCAGACTACAGCATTGTGTTGATTTGACACTCTCAATACACCGATGCTTGAAAATTTCACTCCGTCGTGGTTGGGCTGGTCTTATCATCAATCTAGCGTTGGATGCTTGTTGGCTCCTGGCCTGGATACCGATTGCAGCCGCCTTGAACAAGAACAGAACTGGGCAAGGGTACGATGATAGCTGGTGCGTTCTGAGAGTTCCTAATTTCCTCAGATCCACTTTACTTATCATAACGTCTCCTCGCAGGTAATATCCCATTGGCTTCATGAATATCCCATCTCGAACACGTTCTTTGGATTTTTCTGGTCTACAAGTCGTCTCATAGCGAATATCTCACAGTGTTAGAGCAGACCAGTGAGTCTCGGTCTTTTTAGCACGTTTTGAACACGTTATTGACTTTAACTCTAGTAAACGCAGCTATCGCTATTGCTCATGCTCAGCGGCGAACACTTACACACGAATATCTCTAGGCGGAAGGGCTGCAGACTGAAAGCTCTTGATGGCTCAGAGCGCACGGGCTGGGTGGGTCGAAGAGGAGAGCGTGGTGGATGTTTGAGTACGAGACGAAAGATAAGCGGAGGACGTCCTTCAGAACGAAGGTATCATGCTTGTATCATGCAGTGCGTACGGCACTTACTTTCTCCAAGCCTGGTACTCAATTCGAGTTTCTTCTCTTCTTTCTCGGTTGTACCGCCGCACCTGTGCTTTTGAATCTCGAAAACCCCGATGCGAAGAAGTCCAGAAGGTTCTTGACAGCGAGGTTCTCTTCGTGGTAGGATTGACAGTGAAAGCGATGCTGTTATGTGACGATCTACTGAAGCGCCATGGTTCATCGATGACCGCGCGTTTGTGTTGGGATCCACGACCGTCTCCACTCGCACGACCTCCGCTTGTCCTCAGCTCTCAACGTCCCGCCCAACATTCGTCAACGGTCCCCCTCACTCTACCCTATCCCTCTCCTCTATCACCTCCCAGGCCCTATTCTAAGACAAATCCTATTCCCATCACATCTTCCTTCCCTCCCGACTTACTCGTGTCATCTACAATACTGAGCCGCTTAACCATGGATTTCACGTCATTCGATTTCCCGGCACTCGTCGATGAGAGAACGCTCTCTACCACTCCATCTTCATCTCTCGGACGACAACTGCCCATCGAGATCTGCGAGATGATCATCGATGTCATTGGTGGCATTCTACAGCAGAAGTACACCACGGAGCTGGTGAATGCTCAAGGCGACAGGGAGGTGCTTCGCAGCTGTATGCAAGTCTGTCGCGCCTGGGTTCCTCGATGCCAATTCCACCTCATGGCAACTGTGAGATTCCAATCTCGTATTTCCATCACATCCTTCACTCGCCTGGTGCGACGGACTCCGGAGCTGAGGGATCGCGTCAAAAGGGCCGTGATCAAAGTCAGCAATAAAGACGATCAATCCTGGGTGTCTTGTATCCCTTTCGTCCTTCCCGTGCAGCTCGAGAGCCTTCGGCTCAGCGGCGTCGATCTGTCCGTCTTGCATCCAACATGCACTCGTCAATTTGGCCTCATGAAAGTCCGCGATCTCACTTTCAACAATATCAATTATACGCGCTACTCCCAGGTGGCGCTCTTTGCGAGTACTTCCTTGCAGAAGGTGTATTGGGAAGCGGTAGGGTATCTCCCCATCAACAGCGGATCCGTTCCCAGGAAACAAACAGCGCTCAAGGATATTCACATCGACGTACAGTCTCTTGGCCAGATTGTCAGCCTCTTGCGCGACTTCGTCGTGTCTTCATCCAATCCGCTAGATGTCTTCTTCGTGGTCAGCCCTGCTGCATTCCGTCACGCTGATCCCGTCGGTGGCCTAGGTCCTCATCGGGATCCTGCGCTGACAGTCGTTGGCCTCCCCAAACCGACCTTTGGCGGCTTTCCTGAGGAAGACAAGGCACTTTGGAGATGCGTGCGTCACGTCTGGCGCTGCAGCAGGGACGATACGCTTCTTGAGAGGTTGACGATTTACCATCCTTCAGTTGGCTTTCAACTTTCACGCTCATTCCAGGGAAGATCTTTCGACGCCGGTAAGTTAACGTTCTTATGCTGATTGAGAAGTATCTTGGCTCAGCCTTACCATCGTTAGGGCCGTCTATACTGGAAGTCAACATTCGACGGGTAGACGGAGGACTTGCGGTATACGCTAGCGGAGTTATATCGTTCCTCTCTTCGCTAGGATTCCGCGAAATCAAGATTGATTTCCACTTTGGCGGCGGCGAGATATCAGACCGGTCGTCTTTCAAACCCCTCGACGATGCTCTCAGCGATCCCAGCTTTGCTAACCTGGTCCGCGTCACCTTGGACCCCTCGTTCATCCATTCTCAAGTGCCGGTCTCTTGTCACTTGGATTTTGCTCCCACTCTCTTTCCTCGGACTTACGCCAGGGGTCTCATAGAACCAGCGGACGAATGCGAATGGCCAAAGTGCGAGGTTCATAATCCCCAACGTACGTTATATTCAATTTTATTCCGGTTTTTGCAGTGTACACGTTCTGACCGCTTTTTCAGCGATCAATTCCGACTTCGAGATCAAGCAAAATACATATCAGGCTAGCGTCTTCGCCGTGCATGGCAGGACGTAGCAACCTTCTGAGTACCACCATCACATAGATCCAAGTGCGACTTTTCATCTTTCACCTGCGCACACAGCTGATACACATCTAGTAGAGGAGGTCATGTTTCGCGCCCGTCCGGAGTTCGGGGATACAAGATCCAAGTGGCAAGGCTGTGAGTTCAGAATTTGGAGGTGGATATTTAGCTGGTCCGAAATGTATGTGTGGTTGATGGTGGACAGTGAATGATCTCCAAAGCGCATTGGCCAGCTTACTTAAAGCGGAGATGTAGGTGCGTAGCCTAGTGTACATCCTGAGAGCAATCTTCTCAACACGACTTTCTTCTATCTTATAAGACATGGTCATGTCACCGTATATGGATGTGGTCAGACGTCTCAGGAATATGTCGTACAGCCGGACCGTGTTTCACTCACAACGGCCACATGGATCAAGGCGTAATGACCTGTCAGAAAGGGCGCAGAGCGGCGCAGGAAGGTTCTTAGCAGATGAGACGATGCTATCTGATGGCAGTAGCCAGCGTTTTTCTGGAGGTTTACGCCACAGTTGACGACTATATCGTCCCTTCTCCTGCTGCTGTGTATTCATCACAAGTCCAACTTGCCTTCCCCCTCGCTGTACAGATTACATCACACATTAACTTCTACTTTGGCAGACACCACCGTTCCTCCTCGCCCAAGCTATATCCTCACGTAAGCCTCATACTCGCCGCCACACTCTCGCCGCCACACTGGCCGTGGATTTTCTCAAGACCTCTTGGAAGGTGGACACTCGTCGCTGCTCGTATCCACTCTCCATACTCTTTGTCGAATCGTTGCGGCTCTTTCGAAATGGATCCCGTCTGTCATTGGGGCGACATCCCATTACGCATGAAGTGGCTAGTCCAGCCATCCTTTCCAGTCCTTTCCCCATCTCGTCATCGACAACTACCTATCGAGATCTGTGAAATGATCATCGATGTTTTTGCAGGAGGGGTCGTAGCTGGAGCACACAACAGGTTGCTGAGCAACGATGACTGCAACACTTTGCGCAGTTGCATGCAAGTCTGTCGCGCTTGGCGCCCTCGGTGCCAGTCTCACCTCATGAACTACGTAGTCTTCAGTTCTCGCCGTTCCGCCACCTCTCTCGCTCACCTTCTGCGACGGTTTCCAGAGCTGCGGCAGCGCATCAAGCGAGCCAAGATCTGGATCAAGGGCACAGACGACCAATCATGGGTGTCTTGCGTCCCCTTTCTCCTCCCTCTGCAGCTCGACTCACTCAGCATTGAAGATGATGTTGATCTATCCCTTCTGCATCCTGCCGCTGTCCGTCGACTGGATCTTTTGAGGGTCAAAGAGATCGCTCTCTACAACGTCGTGTATACCCGCTATTCTCAGATATCGCGCTGTATTGGCATATACTCGGAGGCAGCCATATGGCAGCTGTCGAAGTATGACCTAAGCAACTGCGGGTTCATACGCGGCAAACAGACGGCCCTCAAGCAGATTGAGGTGTGCGTTACATCTCCAACGCAGTTCGTCCATCTTTTGCGCAACTTCACCATATCCTCATGCAATCCACTCGAGCTCCAACTCGTGTTCATATTCACGAATCTTTCCCTTGAACGCAAATTCACTGGCGTACTCAGTGCTCTCACTCATCAGGACCCCGGTTTCAACCTTCTCATGCCGGCCTTCGAGAACCTTCCCGAGGACCATGAAGCATTTTGGAAAGCAGTGCGGCGCGTGTGGCACATGCGATGTTGCCGCAGCAGGCGCAGTGCACTTTTCGAAAGACTATCCGTCCAGTCTTCCGGAGCTTCGTTCACACTTTCGCGCGTGCAGAGGAGAACCTCGTCTGATACTGGTCAGTCAAGTTCGTCAGCGTATGCGAAAGGCAGGCGTGACTAACTTTGGCACAACATCGTAGGGTCAACGGTCCTGGAATTTCAGGCCAGAGAGATCGCAGGACCACGAGATGTGCGTGCCTATGCCAGCGAGGTTTTTGTGCTTCTCTCCTCGCTGGAAATCCATGAAGTCAAACTCATCATCTCCGTTGGCGGGAAGGCATACTCAGATCGTTTGGCGTTTCAGCCTCTCGACGACGCTCTCAGCCACACCAACTTCGCCACCCTGCTCCGCGTCACCCTGCGCATTGACTTCAGAACCTGGCGTCCGGTATCTTGTCACATGGAATTGGCTCCTACTCTCTTTCCTCGGACATATGCCAGAGGCATTGTATCACCGGTTTCATGTGATTGGTTCAGTTGCGAGAGTCACAGTCCTTCCTTCTACCTGTATGCATTCATATTCTCCTCATCGACTAGTCACTGACCACTTCGCAATGCGGTGAATTGAATATCAGCCTTACTCCGAACCGTGAATAGCTGATGAAACGGAGGATGTTGAAGTCAAAGAAGAAAGCAGTCACGGGACGACTAAGAAGAGAAAGGAGAGGAAGGAGAACACGATGAAGATGAGAAGGAAGAGGTCGACGAAGAAGGAAATAGCGAACGAGACGAAATGACGAAGCGGAAGATGGAAATGCCAATGGAGAATAAGTCGACGCTGACGATGCTGGCGCTGACGAACGTCAAAACGACGGAAGATGATAAAGATGGCGAGGAAGAGAGCCAATAGAAGGGGTTATGAGATCGAGTCCGGGTCGTTCGAGAGGTGTCGTTGCCAAACGACCCTGAAGGGGTCCAGACACTTCGGAAGAATATGCATTGAGTGGATGTCGAATGGTGAAGGTTAGGTGACGTATAACGCCTGGTATACAGCTGTTGTCACCGGTGCTTGTATCTAAAGTGAACTACTATAAACATACGGCTGATGTATGAACGAATTAGTGGGCTTTTGAGTTCAAAGATTGCTAGGCGCACCTTTCAGTCTCTCTTGTGGATTGATACCAAGAACGAGCAAGGGTCAACAGCAGCGCACCCCGCCCAGTACCAAGTGTCTCCTGCAGATGTCAACGTACACGTGTTTTGTACGTGACCAGGACGCGTCGCGTCGCGCGGCTCTTTGCTCTGGGCGCTCCAAATCCGGTCGGTGCTGCGTCTCTGGCCACCTTCTCCTTGCCTTCTCGTATCCCATTGTCCCAGCCTTTACACCCACCTATCCGCTGTACCTTCAAACAAAGATACTTTGCACTTCATTTCTCACCCTATAACCCTCGGTCTTCCTCTGCCATGAGCACCAATCGCAAGGTGGACGACCTCGCCGGGTTGGCCAACTCATTCAAGAAAAACGGCCTTACGGTCCTCCCGCTCCAAACGTTCATCGAGACCTTCCTTCCCGATCGCTACAAGACGCCAATACCGGCATTTAAGCTGAAGAAAGAGAAGGGGGATGGTTCACAGGAAGAGTTTTGCGACCGGGTGGTACGTTCCATCTCGTCGGGCAGATTGTTGTTGTACTGAAAAGAGACGCATTGCATCAGCACCTAGCACTGAACCAAGTCCTCGGGAAGACCCACCCGTACAACCAATCTCCCCAACTCAGTCCCCTCCCTATCCACCCTCGCCCTCATCGACCAGCGCCGTCTGCGCCAGCTCTTCGCCGCACAGCCCGACGCCAAGGCCCTGCCCACCTGGACACACGCCGACATCCCCATCATGACCTCCCGCTTCGACGAGGACATCTACCTCCGTGGCACCGGCGACGCCGACGCGTTCGTCCTTGGCCAACTCGCGGCCGCGGTGGCCAACCTGATGAACACCCAGCATAGGACGTTCGTCATGATGATACACATCTTTGGGAATCGCGCGAGGGTGATTCGGTGGGATCGGGGAGGTGTGGTTGCGTCGGAGGTGTTTGATTATGACAAGAGGGAGAAGATGTTGACGGAGATTTTGGTTCGGTACGGGCAGCTCAGCGACGAGCGCAGGGGATGGGACATGTCGGTGTAGTACGCGACGGAGAAGGAGGCCGAAGTCCTGCTGCAGGCCAAGGCGGACGCCGCGATGCAAGAGCCCGTGCTGGAGAAGTTGGAGTCCGTTGACAAAAGGGGGGTCTTCTATAAGATCAACGTGGACGTCGACATCAGAGGCGAGGTTTACTCGACACGACGTCAGATGCGGAACCACACCTTTGTCTTCCGCAACGCGTTCTACGACGACAACGAGACCTTCCTGGGACGCTCTACGCGTGTCTTCTATGCGGTAGACATGGAGACACAGGAGCTGAAG
>RWJN01000513.1:0-23012 GCA_004332605.1 Steccherinum ochraceum
TAGATCGCGCGAGCTTGAATCTAATCTACAAGATTCTAACAGTTCATGCATTCATGCACGCTGTACATTCGAACGCAACGGCTACTTAGTATCAATATTGGTGCGTTTCGCCGCTCTTCGGTGTATCATATTTCTGTACTTAGGTCGCATATCGTTACCAGTCTCTCGTTGAGCATGTACATGATGAGAAATATGGTTTCCATGGCCACTGGAACCCACAGACATATTTCAATTCGTTGCATCACGAAACTTAACAATCGACGTCCGCAAACCGAACCAGCCTATCTGCTTCGTGGAGAAGTCGCAGTTGATCAAGGAAATGCGCTCCAAAGGGCCACGTTTCACCTCCCACATAGTCAACGTCCGTCTCAATACTTCCGATCCTCTCGATGGCCAGGGATCCTTATCCGAGCCACCTCCATTCAAGGCCGTGTTTGACTGCTGCTTCCAAGACCACTTCTTCGACACCTTACCCGCAGGCATACCGCGCAATTCGAGCTCGCGGAGACGCGGGAAGACGAATTGGCCCTTTGATTTGCCTGGCCAGAGTAAAACATTGCCGTGTGCAAGTGATTCCGGACTCCAATCGACGAAACGCAGTGTTTCTACGGACTCCATGCGTTTCAAGCATTGTTGGAAGGATTTCCACTGGCTCAGGTTGATATATGCGGGGCCCCCGCAGCGTAACGTCAGGACATGAACACGATTCAAAGGCAGTGACTCCCATAGTTTGCCTGAGTACCCCATAACAGAGCCGCCTCGAAGGACCATAGTGATCGCTCGTCCAGATGATGCTTGCGATAACTCGACTTCTGGTCCAATCCAAAGCCGCATCCTGTAGACGGTATCGGGGTACACGGTCCCGGTGTATAGCTCTTGCTGAGCATCCCAGAACGCAGCGCGTAGTGGGTTCTTCTGGTGTCTCAGTTTGTCCGTCATTTCGGAAAGGAGGAACGTCGTAACCCTGTCTCGAAGCTCAGTGTGACGGCCCGCTTCTAATTCCCATGAGTCCATCGTATAAGTGAAAGTGACGACCGCGCTTGCAAGGATGTGTATGTTGTCCAAGGTCCAAATCAGGGTGAGAAGGCTTGATTCGATGTCCAATATACGGACATTTGGAAGATGGATTGGATCGTTGGATGGAGTGAGGATTAGGTTTGTCGGTAAGAGACTGTCTTTGAGCGTAAGATGCTCTAGTCGTGGCATCGCACGTAGCGCTGTCCTTAGGCCTTCGGAAGAGACGATACACCGCACTCTGCGGCCAGGAGATGCCATTTCGAAGATGGTAATGTTTGATGAAGTCACGGACGGTAGCAGTCGATTGACGTGATATTCGGAAGACCGGATGATGACCTTCGTCAGAGCGGGGAGCATGTCAAGATTGAACATGGGGAGTACGTGTGCGTGATCACGGCCAAGGGAAAGTACCAGTGAACGTAATTGAGGTGCGGTCACTGGGCTGGGAAATAGATCTTGGAGAGTTTTCATCGATTGCTCTGATAGTGTCAGATGCAGTTGGCGAATGCGTGTAATGTTGGAGAGAAGTAGACGTAGAGTTGCGCGACCATGCTGGATGGGATCAGGATTGTCGGTCAGCGCTATGTCAACATAGAGGGGGACCTGCTTCGCCCGCGCGAGAAGAGTTTTCTGCACACAGACATGCATGTCTGAAGTGGCAATGACCGAAGACCATAGCTTCGGAGTTCCCAAAGCTACGTCTCGCCAATGACGACAAACTCGTTCCAAGGCAGACAGCCCGTAGGAACCACGATGATCGAGAGCATTCCACATAATTTCGCTCAATATCTCCCGTGGAAGTCGATAGGTTACTGTGCAAGCATTGCGCTTTGCAGCCAGTAGACGAATTGTTCGTCGGTACTGGTCGATAACGGTGTGGCAAGCTTCCATGGCATCTTCGACGCAGGAAACGAAAGTGGTTCTGTGTTCAGGAGAGAGTAAGAAAGGCTCCGAGGCCAATAGATTCGGGACCTCTTGCGAGATTCGGGGAGAGCTGATAGTATACTCAAGCTCAACTTCGTACGTTCGAGGGAAACTTTGGATTTGTGCTTACCATCTCGAGCATGCTATATTCTCCATCTCTCTGGCGGAACGATACTGTCGTTCAAACTGGTCTTAGCAGCAGATCGAGAGACAACGTGAGCTACGTGTGGTTTGACCAGTGGACACTGGCCAGTTGTTGGCCAGGTGGCTTTGGCCGGCCGTGGCCTCCCGATCTCCCGACGCCACGTGGCATGCCTGTCGTTGTCGTTCTTTGTCTTCTCACTCAGACTCAGAGTCTAGCATGCCGACGCATGATGTCCAACATCAACACATCCTCCACTCGCTCACACTCGTCGATAGCTAGAACTGTATCATAGCTTCAGATCTTTGACTTTGCGCAAGACCTATCGAGTCAATTACATTCTCCCATGGCATTGCATAGATATGTAGGGCTAGATACGACACTGATCTGAGAGATGACCATCTCTCAGATGGAATGCGCTCAGACAACATCTCGTTTCCTCTAGTAGCAATACTTCTCCGGACGCCCTTGGGGTTGCTCGTCGTAGAGGTGATATTGGATGTGTTTGCTCCAATCGGGCGTCCGTCGCGCTATCGTCTCGGAAGCGGGGCCATGCATCAGCAAGACACGTTGCTAGATGGACAAAGGGGAAAGCGCAGAATAGGGTTTCTAACGATAGTCGAAGCATGGCCTCGCAAGTAGAGAAGTGCGCTGGTGTTGTTTCCGAAAAGCATGAAGCACTAGCTCGCGTCCAAGCTCAGGGCGAATAGAGTCACCATTCCGGATTGCGTCCTGATCGGCAATGCCTATGGAGACCCCGACAAAGTTTCTTGCGCTCGTCCGCAGACGGTTCTCAGCTACGGCTTGGCCACGGCAGCGATGAACGGAGCACTAGGTGATGGCAGAAATCAGATCGTTGACAGCACTGGTGGGAAGTCAAAAGGCTCACTTGCGGGAAATGAGAAATGATTCATCAGGATTGCAATGTACACAGCACCCGCAGTTTCGAAATGAAACTTAGCGAAGCAAAACTGGAAAGCGACCGAGGTCAGCTTGACAAGCTTGATCTCCGGGGTAGTGTGACTGAGAATATATGAATAGAGTGAACATAGCGTCTGTGGTAAGATGAGTGTCTGACGTTTTACGCTCGCTTTCTCTGCTGATTTGAGCATTGGTCGATTAGGATCACTTGAGAACCCGTGGCACCAAGCTCTCTTCTTGGGTGCGTGCAGATTCAGGGATGAAGTCATTGAGAAAGCGATTTGGCCGCACAGAGCCACCAGGAATTTGCGGTTTGGAGGAAACCGGAATGTTAATGCGTGACAAGGACATGGGGCGATGCAGAGATGGACGTCTCTATATGAACATGGTGGCTGCTGGATCTTGTTATTGGTCTACCGGTCCGGCGCAGAGATGTAGCGGAAGCTCCGAAACGACGAATCTTCATCGAGGGTCCAAATTTGAAGCTTGAAGACGACATGCGAATGAAGATAGACCATGTTGATCATGTCAGAGAGGTTGTTTTGAATGGCGCGACCAACGGATACGCACCTTGGACTCCCTCGGCATATACCACTCCTCTGGTCCTTAGCCACGTCCAAATCAACCTCACACAACTTCAACCTCTTGCTATCCCAGCAGCGTTGCCATATGCATCGAGGGAGAGGTCTTTTGCGCCAGACGGGATGTGGGTAAGTATCAAAGGTGACACGCCGAAACGACTGCGAGTTCATTGCGTAACCGTGGAATCGTGGATGTGGAGAAGTGAGACCCCAGGGCAGCTAGTCTTTTCCTGCCAGGTGGTGAGACTGCGATTTCAACCAAGCACGGTCACTATCATGGAAAGCCAGAGAAGAAGTGAGTCTGACGTACCCTTCGCGTCACTCTACTTCGCCATCGCCAGCGAATTCGTATTCGCAAAACTCTCAAAACCCGCCGATGTGCCAAGGACGCGATGAAGACTGACTGATTTGGGCCAATGAAAGCAAGGCGGAGCATTGAGGGTCACAGAAGTGATGGGGTGTAAGATGGGATCATGTCGAGTAGGTACCAGCCAACTCATGAGAGATGAGGTTAGGTGAGAGTCGAGACCAAGGTGAGATAGCGGTCGAACGACTCGTTGAATCGTGCAAGAACCAACTTATGTCACTGCAGCGCCGGCCACCGGGTTCGACTTCCTTCCACTGGCAGTATGTAGCCTTGAAACTATCATTCTTTCGAATTACAACATGGGACTATGCACGAGATTTAGTTCATCGAACGAGCATGAATAGCTATCACAAGAAACCTCGCCAACGGTGTACCACCACCTCGGCCTACAGGCCTAATTGCTGAACGTCCTCATCTGAGACGTCACTCTCCCAGAAAGAGATACGTTCGAGCGGTCCTCGCTCAGCCTCCCAGGATCTCAGGGCCATCCTCAAAACCACCACGCGCCTCGGGAGAATAGCATAAGGCCGATAAAATGCTTGCTTCCATTTGGTCTGGTGCCATCCCCAATCGTCTGAGACCTTTCCTACCGGCCACCTCAGCGACAACTCGCGGAGACGGGGAAATAAAAACGCTGTCGTCCCTTCAGTCTTCCCTTTCGACACGGGTTCTTGTGCTTGCAGGAGGAGATCTGTATCGGCGAACCATTCAATAGACCACTGGCTGACGAGAGTCTGAACGAAGGGAAGTGATCTTGCAAGGTGGATAAGTACGGGCTGCTGCATTGTCAAGATTGATGATGGATAATCTAACAAACTGTCCTCCAAAACAAGCCTGCTTATGTTCTCCGAGGGAATCTCATCCCATATCTTGACCATGAGCTCTACGTCTGCGGGACGACTGTCCGCCGCGAGTGTGACTCCGAACTGGGAGTCGAGCTCGTTTCTGGAATGGACCATGTGTTCGGATGGAATGTAGAACCTGGAGTAATATGTGAGATCGTGTTTGGTGTAGCGGTCTTCTCGTTGAAGTCGCCACGCCACGGCCCATTGGTCTGCTTTCGTGTGGCTCATTCGATGAGAGAGGAGCTGAACGAATTTCTCCTGGAATGTATGATTGGATACGTCGCACCATGCGAAAAAATGCAAAGTGATTGCGGTCGTTGGGGGGAAATGTAGGTGTCCGAGGAACCAGGTCAAGTCATAGACATAACCATTGATCTCCATGATACTCAACTGCGGTAAAGAGACACTCTCCACATCAATGTCTTCTAGAGATTCCGTACGCAGCCCATTCATGAACAGCCTGAAAACGTGGAGATGGGGCATACTGCGAAAGGCGGAGAGGAGTGCGAGAATGATTGTGGCATTCTCCTCTTCTCCGATGTATCCAAGGCTGCCGTATATCGTCAAAGCCGTGACGCTAGAACCTGGGAGGAAGGAAAGGATCTCAGAATGAATGAGGTAGCCGATGTTGACGACGGTGAGGGAGGGTACGTGTCCCGCATTCACGAACGGCAGCCGTATTATCTTGTCAAAGTCGTTAGGGAGCGTGATGTGAAGCCTTGTGAGGAGGGGCGCTGACGCTGATACCAAGGCTGCCAAAATGTCGTAGCCGTCTGACCAGTCTTCGAGATCCATAGTGAGATTGGCAATATGGGACATGTGGTGAAGTATCCGACGAAGGATTTCTCTATGAGCCCGCGCGTCGTCGGCCTTCTCCTGGTAAGTCAAAGAAGGTCCCAGTTCTACCACGAGGGGACAGGACGACGCGCGCCCAAGGATGAGGTCCAAAGCTTCCACGGTGATATCTTCAAACCAGATGATCACGTAAGCCCACAACCTCTGTGAACTGAGGGCCACGTCTCTCCATCGTCGGGAGACATGACTGAGAGGAACGACGCTGAGCGACCCTCGAGAATCTTGGTTTTGATCCATCGCAAACCACATGATCTCCAGCAGAATCTCAGCGGGTATACAATGTATGATGGCGTATGCTTGCTGCGCGACTTTGCGCTTCGCACGGAGTCGCTGTAGGAGAGCCCGATCACTTCCAGAGCGAAGGATTGCGGCATCGAGGTCGGAGACTAGATCTGAGCGTTGAGTAGGGGTGTATAGCGTGAGGTCGACCTTCAGCAAGTCGCGAATATGAGCCGTTGGCGGCGGAGATGAGGCCCTGTCGAAGACGTTCAAGAAGATGTCAACAATTGAAAGATTGAGTATGTATTGAGAAGGACGAGAGAGGCCTACTTTGTATTCTCTGGAATCATTTTTCTTGCGATACTCATTGGATAGGCCGAGGTAGACGAGTGAAAAGACTCGCGATTGCGTCTGTTGCTGCTGCAACAAGATGAACCACCGACAGCGTGCGCGTGGTCAACGAGCCGGGTCAACGTGGCACAAGACGCGTTGTTTGCGTCTGTTGTTACGCGTCTGGTAGAGGCAGTTTGGGCGTCTTCTGCGGCTCTGCGGAGTCCGTCTGTCCGTCTGGCCGTTTTCCTCTCGTTCCTCATCGTCCTACCGAAACATCCTTCCTACAATGACATTCAATTTCCTTCTACTCTGAAGTTGAAATGGGTGACTATTTTGGACCTGCAACTCCCAGCCGAATTCATGTCGTGAAGTGTTGAAGAAACGGCCGTCTGGTGGACAGCTGTATCTCCGATACAACACGTGAGTGGATTGGCCAACGGTGCGTCGCAAATTTCTCTTAATTGCTCGACTTCACTGATTTCAGGTGAACACTTACAAATCACACTCGCCATGACCTTTAACTATGCAGTTATAACGTGGCGGGGGCGAGAGGCTGTCGGTACGATCCACCGTTCGCCGTCTACTGGTGATATGCAAACAATGCCACTGTTTGCCATTTTGTCTCGCTAATTCTGTGGACTCATGTGAAATCAACACTGTTATCGTAGCCGGATGAAGCATTTAGCGAATTCCCATCCATTCCATCTCAGTATTTGACAATATCCGCTCGCAGCCCAAATGTGCGAAGCTGATCTATGGAGAGGGAGTTACAGTTCACGAATGAGATACGGTCCATTGGACCGCGCCCAACTTCCCACATGACCAGTGTCCGTTTCAGAACACGAATCCGTTCCACTGGCCAGGGATCGGCGAGTGTCGGTGTTTTCCACCCTCGAAGTCGAATTGTCCTCGGCATCCATTTCCACTCGTCTGCGACATCGCCTGATGTGAGGTTCCGAAACTCGAGCTCTCGCAACTGCGGAAAAGCGTGCTCCTCATTCCTCCTGCCTGGACAAAGCACCAGGTCGCTACCAGCCACAACTTCAGGGTCCCAGTCTAAGAAGCGTAGCATCTTGACATTACTCATGCGCTGCGCGCATTCCATGAAAGTACTCCACCGTGCGTAACCCGTGTAGGATGAGCTACCACCATGAAATGTCAGGCAGCTCACTTTGTACAAAGGGAGCGCGTTCCAGAGGACTCCCGGGTAGAGAGTCCAACCATTCAGGATTTCGATGAATATCGTTCGCCCAGATAGCGGTGACGCTTCTTCCTTCGTCCCGGCCCATAGCTGCATCTTGAAGCCAAAGCCCTTGGCGGGCCTTCCGCCCACACCCCAGAGCGCAGCACAGAGCGACGGAGTGTGCTGTTCATGTATACCCGGCGTATCCGAGTGCAGATAGGTCATCAAGCTCCCTTTGAGCTTGCCGGCGAGATGATCGTCCCCAGAATTTCCGTGCGTGAAGCTGATTGGTGCTTCAGATGGAAAGCGCAGGTTGTCCATCACCCATATCAGGGAGATGAGACTGTCTTGGAGGATCAACGAGCGGAGGTGTGAGAGATAGACGGGATTGTCCAGCTCAACGAGGGGAGGTACTAGAATATGATCTTTGAGAATGAGAGTTTGTAGCCGCGGCATCGCACGAAGAGCTACGGCCAGTGCATCGGACGTGACGATGCCAATGTGTCCTGGGTGTAAGGAACCCAAAGAGCCCGAAATTTCGAAGACGGTAATATTTGACGTCACGAGTGAGGGAAGCAATTTGTCGCAGTGGTAGTATGGGGCTTTGAGCACCAGCTCTGTTAGGCGTGGCAGTCCTTCCGGGGCGAATGAGGGTAACGATACTCTATGGTTGGTGTGGTGGATGGACATCACGAGTGATTGTAGTTGAGGTGCGAATAAAGGCTCAGGGAACAGCTCTGCAAACGTCTCCATCGGTTTCTTGGATAACGTTAGGTGTAGGTGGCTGATGCGAGGGAGGCTTGACAGAAGAAGACGCAGAGTGTCGCGGCTGTACTGATTGGGGCCACGATCCTCGCTGAGCAGAATATTGATATGAAGGAGGGCAGACTTGGACCGCAAAATGAGTGCCGTTTGAGCATGGATACTGCGGTGTTTTGAACGGGTACCCGCCACAATGTACGACCATAGCTTTGGAGTGTCCAAAGCCACGTCACGCCAGTGGCGGCAGACGCTTTCCAAGGGGACCAGCTTGTGAGAGCCACGATCGTCGAGAGTATTCCACATAATCTCACCCAATACTTCACTTGGAAGTCTGTGGGTGATAGTGCATGCGTTGCGCTTCGCGCCAAGTAGGCCAATCATCCGCTGGTACAACTTGATGACGCCGTGGCAGGCCTCGATGGTGGCCTCGACATCGGATACGAAAGCATCGCGTAGATCCGTAGACATCTTGAAAGGCTCAGAGGCCAATATCTTGGCAATGTTTTTGGAGAGATCGGGAAAGCTGTTCCATCAGTCGATTCGTCAGATAGTAGGTTTGGCGGAACTGAAAGACTCAGATGAGTCTGTGGAAGTTGCTTACCAGCTGGCGCACGCAACTCTTTCCATCTTCTCGCGTTCTTTCGGTTTGGCTTGATGAGGTCGCAGTGAACAGCGATCTTGCTGCTTGAAGAGAGCTGGAGGCTGCGTAGGCCGCTGCAAACAAGGTGAACGTCGGCAGTGAATCGACGTCGCTTTCGGCACGTGGCAGGCGCCGTCTCTGCCTCGCTTCAAAACGCGTGTCTTCCCAGTCAAACTTGGGGTTGTTCAATTATCAAACACTTTGGTAGCAAATACATTTTCGTTACTTCGCAACATTTGGGAATACTTTCAAGCGCAGTGAACGCAAGTTGTCCTAAGGCAGTATCTCGACTTCGGCTTTTAAGCCGAACGTCCCGACCTCCTTCTCAGAGAGGTCGCATTCCTCGAAAGTGATGGCCTCTATCGAACCATCCTTCGCCTCCCGCCCAGCTAAGACCTCTCCCAGTGTACTCAAATTCCATGACCTCACCGTCGCTGGATCCTCTCTGGGAGCCGGTTTTGCACGTTTCCTGGATCTCGGTTTCTCCGGGCCTTCATCCAAGGGTACGCAGCTGAGCACGAGCTTACGAAGACGCGGGAAGCAAAGCTCGCCGTCGGGCTTCGATGCTTTATGCAGCAAACCCATGTTGGCCAACCAGCTCGGAGGCCATTCCTCGATCGTGAGGACTTCAAGGGCATGCATACGCGCCATACAACGCTCTAGGACTGGGAGGTACTCCCAAGAGTCGTATCCTGCACAGTCCCGACGGACCAGCAAGGTATGGATTTGGTCCAACGGAAGTGCATCCCAGAGAGGGCCTACGTATGCCTTTATGCGCTGCTCGCCGAATGCAATCTTGACTGTGACCGGCCCACTCAGAGAGGAGTCTGGGTCCGCCGGATCGATAGCATGAAGTTCGATGGTATGGCAGAGGTTGGGGGTAGCACCGTCTTCGTCTTTGCCGTTCCAGAGGGTGCATGTATAGCGGTTCTCCGAGCTGGCGGGGAGCTTCTGTCGATCTCTGTGAGACGATAAGAAGTTGGCGACCGACGCCGCGTAGGTGGTTATCTCGATATCGGAACCATAGCGAACGTCGTCGCATATAATAGATACGTCTGTCCGCGGGGAGACGCGTACATGGTCCAACAGCCACGATGCTCGCGAAGTAGACGTCCATATCGCCAGCATGTCAAGGTTGAGTAAGGAGGCGGTAGCGTCCGTCCTTTGGCCCGGCTCGTTCACCGAGAGAACATGACCCTTCACATAAAGCTCCTTCAGACGAGGCATCGCGCGTAAAGCGGCCAGGAAGTCGGACGGCGATGCGAGGCCCTGGACTAGCTCTTCCCTGCCGTACGACGACGAGGAGCCTACCAGCTGACAGCTCGTGATAGAAGAGGCGGCGAGAAGAGGAAGCGTTTTGGACATGTTGTACCCAGGCGCAACGAAGACAAGCTTCGTCAACCGAGAAGGACCGTCCAAATGGAAGAGCGGGATGGAATGGTCGAAATCTGTGTCGGATAAGCCAGGCCTCGAGCAATGGAGCGTGAGAGTCCGAAGCTGAGGGAAGGGTAAGGACTGCGGTTGAAGTTTCTGGAATAGGCGGATGGATGATGCATAGATCTGCATGGTGAGTCTGCGGATGCGGGGAGCGGTTTCCTGGAGGAGCTTGAGCACTATTTCAGGATCGCCATCGGGATACACGGAGATGTACAGCGGGGCGGACCGTGAACGTGACACGAGCATGCGGATAACAGGCTCCTTTACCCTGTAATTGACGAGGATGTATGCCCACAGCCTGGGAGTACCCAACGCGACCTGCCGCCAATGATGGGATACGCGTTCGAACGCTGCAATGCTTGTGGAGCCTTGTTTGAAGCGTATGGCTTGAAACATGATTTTGCCAAGTACTTCGCGAGGTATACGGCTCGTAATCGTGCACGCGTTCCGTTGTTTGCTCAGCCGACGTATGACATGCTGGTACCGCTCGATGGCACGGTGGCAGCTCTGAATGGCGGCCTCAGCATCGGAAAATAGGCCTGGAAGACTGTCTGGAGGAAGTGAAAATGGGTCTACGGCCAGTACGTCCTCGATCTTTTTCGAGACCACAGGGTGGCCGCGAAGGCGAGCGACACGTCAGGAGTTACAAATTCACGAATAATCAAATCGTGCACTCACCATCTAGGACATGCCAAATTATCCATACCTGACCGTTATCCTCCAATTCTTCGTAGATAGTCAAGGTAGTTGTTGAGCTGTGGATCGTCTGAGAGAAAGAAGTCAGAAAGCGACGAGTGACTCACGAGGGACACAGCACATGTTAGCCACGAGGTGAGATACCCTGCCAACAGCCCATCCATCCACGCCAAATCCACGCCGTTGGCAGACATACTCCGGAAACATTCTCCGCGAGATGTCTACTGGGAGCCTTCAGAGAACTGCTCCCGTGAAGATGAAATGACATGATGAAGGATCAAACTCCGAACGGATTGAGAAAAGAGGTCAAGCACGCCGTCGGTAAGGTCGAAAAGAGCAGCATATATTGGCGGTAGGCAGAGCGAAGCCGCATCATACATGAAGAACAAGTACAAGGTTTCATATAAACGAGACTGAACAACGAGACTCCACCGCGACGTCAGTACGCACCTTTGTTTTCCTTCCCGCGACCTTGCTAGAATGTACTCCGACTCTCTACCGTGTCCTTGCATCATCCGTCGGATGTCTATCTCTAGCTTTGTTCCGACCGAGAACGAAAGCAAAACAAAGTTTTGGGGGACTATGGGGCGTGGAGAGTTGAATGATTTTGGTATTCTGTCGCTGGCCGCTTGACTTGGACAACCTCTAGGACCAACATGCTGACATGGAGTCGAATAGTCGCGGTCGTACTGAGCTATCGCTGAACAGGCTTGCTTGTGGCCCAAGTTCGTCACCGCGAGCCTGCGCAAAAGCTGGTCAAGACCGACACAATCATCACCAGGGCTGGGACTCACCTGGATCCCAACGACAACTTACAACGCGTCGGATTGTCCGAAAGTCAGCCAGAGGCAAGATGCGCTTGTGGCATGTCATAGGGCGACGGCCGATGGACGAAGAGAAGAAAGAGCTGAAAGGAATTGGGGCGTAGTAGGAGAATCTGGGATGAACAGGTCCGAGTGCGCGTGAACTGGGAATCCGAACAGAACGGAGGCTCTATTTGTGCATGTTTGCAGCTGTGCCGATTGGGACATTGAGCGCCCTTTTTTCTGTGGCTCTTGTTCGCCACCATGTCCATTGTCATCCGAATTTCTTTTCTACTCCGCTACCCTTGCAATCGCTCTTTATTGTCACCAGTATTTGCCCGGTTCAAGATTTGAGCAGTGAACAAGAGACCGGTGTCAACGTCGGGCCATGTTACTTTGCTACGGAACTCACAGTCGCCTTGAAATTTTCGCTCATTTGAGCCTGAGCGTGTAAGAAGTAGAAATCGGAGAAGTGGTACGCCGTGGTGTTTTACTTGTCCTGATCTTCTGCATTGACTGGGGCCACGCATAGGTTTCACGTGTTCCTCACAGACCATATGTCTTGACTCAATTCAGCGCATCGCGGGTACGTTTCGTTGTACTGTACAGCCCCAGTGCGCGGTATACTAACATGGTGTATCAATTAGCATCACAGACTTGCTCCTCAGAATGATTCGTGCGCCTCGAGCGTAGATATTCTCAATGCAATTGATCTCGGTCGACCGCATCCCGCTGCCGCTGCTGCAAAATCACAAGTCACGAACGACCCCAGAAAACGATCAGTAGCTCACGCCCGTCCGCCGATGCCATTTGCGTCCGCCTCTGCACGCATTGACGCGGTCGCTCGGAGGATGACCACCATCCAGCGCCGAGCTACCTAAATCTCGACCTCTGAATCGATGTCGACGCGTTTGCTACTTCGTTGCAACGGCGGAGCCGCCGACTCGACTGCGCACAGAGGACAAGGAAAAACAAGCAATCCGAGGATCAAACCTGGTTACCCGTTCTAGTTGATCGAAAAAGAGGTTGCTCAGGCAACTGCCTTGCGATTACCTTGCAGCTGCTTCGGGGCCCAGTTGTTCAGGTATCATGTCCCGACGGGAAGGCACGAAGTAGAGTTTACGCGAGATGAGCTGCTGTAGTGCAAGGCAACGATGTGTACTCAACTGCAAAGAGATCGGGGCTGCAGTCTTTTCGTATTCGTGAGTACATCCTTGCGCGTACTTCGACCGAGTTACCACAGCGTCTAACTACCAATTGTCTCTCCAGGTCTACTCCAGGTGTCAATGGCGTAGCGCGGTCTGTCTGCACGATCTTGCAAGCTCTTCCATCACTGTCCAACATCCCAGCGTTTTCTATTGCTAGCTAGTAGCTGATGAGAAGGTAATTTAGGACCTCCGAGCTTTCGGTTCAAAGCATTGCTAATAATGAGCGTTCGTACCTAGTGATCCCGCATCAAAAGATCAGTGCCTCAGCGCCGCACTTACTGTAAGCTGCGTATATAAAAGCAAGCAGGCTGCAGCGATGGTGCCAGCTCTTTAGCTGAGCTCTCACAGGTGCTGGACGGTCAGTACGCGTTTACCATGAGCACCCCATCATTTCACCTGCCGACGCGTTGCTAACTTCACACTATGCTACAGCCTGTAACTTTTCCGCTGACACTTGAAGCTCCTAGTATTCATCTAATCCACCGGTACCAACTACAGAACATCATGCGGTTCACGTTCGCTGCCGTTCTTGCTGCTCTGGTCGCCTTCGCATGCTCCTCAGCCCTTGCCGCCCCGCGAAGGCTCACCACACGAGATCTTCAGAGCGTTTACATTCGCGACGAACTATCATCCCTCTATCTTCGGGATCTCTCTGAGATTCTCGATGCGCGAGACCTTCATTTGTGAGTCTCACCGTACACTGCTTTTCTCAACGTTGACAGATCTAACGCACATTCCGCAGCGAGATCGCCGGGGTGGAAAAGCGCATGTTCAAGGTTCCGTCATCGTCCCCTGGACCGGCGGCTGGGAGTACTGAAGGACATGAACCGATGTCGCCGTTGGAGCCGCCCCCGCCGCGCACCGATCCCGCTGCGTTCAATTCCGATACGCGCCACCCATCCCAGCTCCCGGCATCCGCGCAGAACCCTCAGAGCAATCGGCCTGTTCAAGTCTCTCCACTTAATCCTGCAAGTCACACTGGCGAGGGAGGTCAGGCCAGTGGATAGTAGACGAGTTGATGGTGGGATTCCGTGCGAGGCTCGTTAGTATTATCCAGATTTGCTTCGAGACAGTACGGAAAAGATCATATGCAGTTGTTGAGTGTACTTTCAATTCTTTATGCGAGACGCCTACTTCATATCCTCCATGTTGGCTTATGATCTCGAGCCTTTCATTCGATTATACAATTGACTGGATGACTCAATTGCAAGTAGAGAAGGTGTGGACGGATTAGCTGTTTTGCAGCCCGAGCGTTCGTGCGGAGATGTGGAGGAGACAGGTCATGACCTCTCTTCTCGCACCTCAAAGAGCTGGAGCTCACGTTTGTACATGGTGGTTGGGGCCAACGACGAGGACATTCGGAGGAGTGGGCGGGACCAACTGCGCCGTGGCCTACGAGACATTTCGAAGATAACGTTGTAGGAGCGGGAAGTGTATCGCGGGTCGCTGGATACAATCGTATTCGAGCAGCGGGACTGGAATAAGGACGAGAACGAAGATTTGAGAAAGATTGAATTTCAGGCTCAGGTAGAGATGGGAGTACTGGTGTGACCTTATCGAGGCTTTCGTACGAGAGCAACAAGACTAAATGAACCGTCCGTGATGTACAACTTTGCCCTCGAGATCTTCAATACATCTAGTCACATTACCCACTGCTAGTCTGCAGTCTGAAGGTCTCAAAAGACCTTGCCATGTACCTTTGCTCCACGTCGGTCATGGTGCAGTCCATGAAGGAAAAAGACAAGTCTTGCCCGCGAGCGGTCCTCCACGAATTCATTATCGACCTCAAGATGTTCACGCGATTGATAGCTCGGGGTGACGTTGCTTTTTTCTGTTTGTCTGAGTTGTTGTTTGTGGGGAGCGGCAGTGTTACAACCCCGAATTGAACGGCATGGAAGACGACGGAGTGAAGGCGAGGAACGAGCTTCACGTCTCTTTGCGGGGTAACGTTGTCGCCAGGCGTCTTCGTGAACAGGAAATTTAAGTGGTGCAGCCATTCCGGTGGCCACGACGTCCGAAAGGTCTCGACAGCGGTCAAGTGATTGGCCAAGGACGCCAGATGCGACGGGAACTCGGCCCATCGCGAATACGATGCGTCGCCCGGCTGCAGCGAGAAAACGCTAACTTCTGAAAGAGGCAGCGCACGCCAGAGTGCGTCAATATTAGATGACGAGTAGTGAAGCGTGATGATCTCGATATGCCCTGCGCAGGCCGCTGCAAAATCTGTCCTCTCAACAGATAGCGTCAAGTGAAATGACGGGAGGTAATATCTTTCCTGCATGGAGAGCGACGCGGAGTAGGACGGCAGCTTGGTCAGTCTCCTATCGAGACGGCCTCCTTTCGTTCTCTGCGTCTCCAGAATTTGCGTGATCTTCTGGCCACATGAGGAGAATGACGCAGGTGTGTGACCGATATTGAGGGATATTTGCGCGGAATGTGGGAACTGAACATACTCAAGGAACCAAAGTATGTAGTCGACTGTGTGTTCCAACGAGGCGCGTTTGAGATGACGTAGGTCGATGAAGGTCGGTCCTGTGGGTGCTTTCTCGACGGCCATACCTACATTGCAGAGATCCAGCTGCGCCAGAAGCGGCATTGAACGGAGTGCCGACGCGAAGTCAGAAGCTTTGAGGACTACCCGATTTGCGTCTGATCCTTTGAGAGTCAAAACCGTGACGGTACCAACAGCGAACCGAGCGAGCTGCTTGGCCATCGGAAGACGGCCTTTTAGGCGTAAAGTGGAGAGCCCGGGACTACCATTCGCGAATACACGTAGAGGATCTCCACTGGCACATCCCTCGACATTGACGGCGAGTGACCTGAATTGGGCTGTGGACGTGGACCGAAGCTGCTTCACCAACCTCAAAGATCCTTTACAGATATCGAGGTCCAGGTCCCGAATGCGTGTCATGTTCTCCGAATTGAATAGAAGTTTCATTATAGCAAGCACGTTGGAGTAGCCACCGCCTTTAGCGTCAGTTCGCATAACAACGCTGAGAGGATACGAATCGACACGAGAGAGGAGCGTCTTGATATCACCGATGTGCGTCGTAGAATCCACAATGACGCGTGACCAGAGCTTTGGCGTTCCCAGACATACCTTACGCCACTTTTGAGAGGTATTGGCCAGCTGGATAAGGCTCACGGAGCCAAGAGCGGGATCCATAGCGTTCCAGATGATTTCGACGATGATCTCGGCCGGGACCCAGTGCATGACGGAGCAAGCGTTGCGTTTTGAACCTATTATCCGCATTGCGCGAGTACATTCTTCGATGAGACGTTGGCAGCCGTCAATGGCCGCGTCCGCATGGGTGGCGACAAGATCCCGTGCTCCTCTCTGATCCTTGGAAAGGTAACGGGGGTCCACCATAGACAAGAGTCGGATGTTTTCCGCGAGCTGTGGTGCACTAGAGAGGCATACGCCAAACATGATTCTCAGACAGCTACGTTCGGGACTGTGCTGCGCCACTCACCATATCAGATTCTCCCAATCCATGGGTGGGACTGGCTTTGCGGAAAGAGGTCCTGGGAACATGGCAAATAGTCGCTGATCGAGTGGAGATAGGATGATCTGGAATGTGGCCACAGCAGCGGCCCGAAGTATAGAAGACGTAGCTTCAATGGGTTTTGGTTCCATTGAAAGCAATGATATGACAAAGGCTATGGGCGTAAAACGAGTGGCTCAGCCGACGATAATGCGGGTGATTTCAGATAAAGGGCGCACCTAGTTTCGATGATGGTCTTATCACCTGAGTTTCCAAGTAATTTCCTGTCCATCCCGACCACCCGGACAACGCACACACAATGCTTAAGAGGTGCGTCCCCCCTCCCAATTTCTCAATGGTGATCATGTTGCTCCTCGAGGTCCCTGAACTCGAAGGCCAAATACTGGGACTGCTCGCTGGGTTCCATTTTCGAATAAGCATTCGTGTCGATGACTTGACAATAGAGGTCGCTGTCGCCGATGAAAGGTACTTGTCGGTGCGAGAGCCGACCATCGCGCTTGCGTCAGATACAGATCGTTCATTTGAAAGCGACAGTATGAAAAAAGCTAGATGCGCGAAGAAGTGGTTCAGTCTCCAAGAAGAATTAGGAAATCCGATAAAGACAACGCACCTATCTACGTGTACAACCTTGTTCTTCAGACAAACTCACCCGCTACTTAAAACCAGCAACGTCTTGGAAAGACCTCCGGGGCTCAGATACCGTCTAGGGGCGCATTCACAATTACAGCAGTGACTGCGGTCGCGATCAAGCCAAGGGGGACGAAGAACTACATTGCATTGGGTCCAGAAAGAGGTAACATGAATCTTTGAAGACAGTACGGTGTCTCCATGTACTAAGAGCATGCTACGGTGCGCAAACTAATACTGTGTGCATATCGTTGCATAAGTGGCACGATACCGTCAAGTCAACATTGCGACGTACCTCACTGACACACAAATAATAACATGCATCCCCGCGATGGGAACAGCATGGACCCATCTCGGACCCTACAGCTTCGTTTCGCGTCACGCGCACTTCAGCTTACTTGTCCGAGTTTGTACAAGTTGAAGTGATGCAGAAGTTGAGCAAAAGACGAATATAACGAGACGGGTTGAAATGCTGCATAGAAATCGGCAATGAACTGCAGAAAGGAAGCCGAGCCATGAGTGAAGCAAGTTGGACGCAGAAGCAGGAGCCTTGTGGCGCGCCGCTATACACACCGCCACGTGGCTTTCGCGCTACCGGCAAGTGCCGAAGGACTGTGCAGCTGAAGCCCGATCAGATCTGCTGCACCCCAAATTGAAGCTGCCCAGCTCCGTCGCTCTCCAAATCTATGCACTCTACGCTCAGTACGCTGCATATATGAGGACGTATCAATATTCAACATATAGCAAGGGTTATCTCACACGTCTCCGTACAAGACAAGATCATGGGTCCCTCTGATACGCTCATCGCATCCAAAACCCTCCGTCAGTGTCTGAGGGAGTCAAAAAACAATGCCAGACACATCCGGTCCTCTTCTGTCATCGCGCAGTCCACCAACGCAAAGGACAGATCCCGCCCGCGAGCGACCCACCACGAATACATCGTCGGCTTCAGAATGTCCACGCGTCGAACAGATCGTGACTGAGCAGGCTCGGTCGGTCCATCGGAGCTATTGCCTGCGGTGAGAGGCAGCGTTACAGGTCCGAGCTGAATTGCATGGAAAATCACCGAAGAAAGGTAAGGAAAGAAGTTCACGCCGCCTTGCGCGGCGATGATGTTGGGGGTCGCTCTGAGCAGGAGGTCCATGTGGTACAGCCACTCCGGTGGCCAGGATATCCACAGAGTCTCGACAGCGACCAGGCGACTGGCCAATCGCGCTAGATGATAGGGATACGTGGTCCACACTGAAAGCGGCGCGTTCCCTGGTCGCAGCGAGAAGACGGTGACTTCTGCGAGAGGCAGCGCAGACCAGAGTGTGTCGATCTCGTCCAGATACGCTGGAGTGATGATCTCGATCTCTCCTCCTCCAGTCTTTCCAACGCTTAAAACCAGGTGAAACGAGGCGTAGTATATCCCCTGTTTGATAAGGAACATTGCGGCATAGGGCTGTCGAATGAGTCTTCCGTTAGTACGGTCTTCTTTCATCCTCCGAGTCTCCAGGAAACGTGTGACGGTCTGGCCGTACGAAGCGAGCTTCCACCTGTCCTCGCCAATATCGAGAGATATGCGCGCCGAGGACGGGAATCGCACATGCTCAAAGAACCAAGGTACGAAATCACCGGAGCGTCCTAACATGGCGCGCTTGAGATGACGCAGGACGATGTCTGTCGGGCCTCGGGTAGCTTTCGCAGTGTCACGGAGAGTCGTACGGACGTGCCACAGGTCGAGCTGCGCTAGCAGCGGCATCGCACAAAGTGCTGACGCGAGGTGGGCCGGTTTGAGATACAAATTTGCGATGTCGTCTCCAATGAGTGCCAGGACCGTGACGGTCGGGACAGCGAAGCGAGTGAGTGGCTTGTGCATGGGGAGAGGTCCCGTAAAACGCAAGGAGGTGAGAGCTGCATTGCCAGTTTTGAGGTTGAAGAGCTGGAGAGGGTCTCCGGTGACGTGTCCGTCGACTGTGACAGCGAGGGATCGCAGCTGCGTTGCAGGAGCAGAACTGATTTTCTGCATGAACTTGGCAGCTTCTTTACACACCACGATGTCTAGGTCCCGAATGGAAGGTAAGTGCTCGAAAACGAGCTTGAGTTTCGCATGTAGGTCAGACTTGCGGGAATCGTCCATGTATGTCTCTGACGTACGCACAACGACGCTCAGCGGATACGAGCCGGCGCGCGAGAGGAGGGTCTGGATACCAACAAGAGGCGTCGTAGGATCCACAACGATACACGACCAGAGCCTCCGTGTGCCGAGAGATACCTCGTGCCACTGCTTTGAGACAGTGCATAGTTGAACGATACTTTTGGAACCAAGAGCGGGGTCCATCGTTTCCCAGATGATTTGCTCGAGGATCTCGTCTGGAACCCAGTTCATGATCGAGCAAGCATTGCGCGTGGAGCCAAGTTGCCGGACCGCTCGGACGCATGCGTCCATGAGACGGTGGCAGTTGTCGACCACGGTGTCCACGTTGGCGATGACAAGGTCCCGCATAACCTCGGAGTCTTTCGGGACGAAGCGTTGATTCACCTTTGAAGCGTATCGGATGTCCTCGGCGAGCTGAGAAGCACTACCAAACGAAACGCCGCAACACCATGTCAACTCTTCGTGAACCACAGTACAGATAGGCCGATATCAAACAATGCTACTCACCCTTCGAGAGCTTCCAGATCCATGAGTTACGATTGAACACAGGACGCGAGGTTTACGGATTGTACGAGGAGGCCAACGAGGTGGTGGTGCGGATGATCACGTCTATGGCCGCGGCGGTGGCCCGCAGGGTCATGCTTTGACGAGTGGCCTCAAAACGCTTTGATTTAGAATTGATAGTATGACAATAGCTATGGGCGTAAAGAAGAGTAGCTCAGTCTCTGAGAAGAATCGAAAAGATCAAAAGACCACGTACCTAGCTATATCCTCGACCACTCATACGAGCTCCCAAGCAATCCCCTGCCCAACCGGACCATCCGGAAACGTACACACAACATGCGGCGCATCATCCCCTCCCACTCCTTTCTCGACCCCAAACCCATGCAGATCCGACTTCCCCTCAAAATACTTAAACTTGAACTTCGAAGGCACCGAGGACTGCGGTGCCACGCTGAGTTTGCTCAACTTATTCCCGTCCGGTGCGTCCATCTTGAGGTAAGCGTCCGTGTCGACGATTTGCAGCGTGATCTCGTCGTCGCCGATGAAGGGCACGCCGTCGTTGTAGTTGACGCCGGGCAGGTTGGGGACTTTGGCGTAGAGCCGGAAGAAGGTCATGTCGGTGCGGGAGCAGACGATGGTGCCTGTGGAGGATACGGCCCAGTGCATTGTTGGATCTCCGGATGCGCGGATGAGGTATCTGGTATAAGGTGAGAGTAGCTCAGAACGACGAGTGAGCAGCGAGACGTACATCTCTTTGTTCACCGCATCCCGACCATCATCTGGAGGGACAAGCCCCGGAGAAACCGAACCGACGCCGTTGGCCATCACGAAGAAGACCTGGTTCTTCAAATGTGCGGCGCACTGCGGGTCTTGCAGCGTCGCTTCGACGTCTCCAATAGCTGCTTGACTGTAGAACTGCGCTGTTATTCGCTTGATACTCTTTTGAAGCTGGACGTTCGCGGAAACCATGATTGCTCTCCACCACAGGTTCGCGACCATTCGATTTGCGAATACGCCGACATAGACCACGTCGCCGGTGGCCTGAAGGGACGGTAGGTCAATTGAAAGTGAGAGCTTGGTCAGAGAACAAGCGTACATGTTTGATGTAGGCATAAAAGGCTGCGTTCTTCGACGGCATGGTGGTCAAGGAAAGTGCTTGCCTATGTGACATGAATCTCTGTACTCCACGGTCGGATTATATCAGCTGTCGTCCATCTCCAGCGGTGCTGGCGCACGAGTGCAGAATTCTAGCCCTAGCGAGAGAGATAATTCAGGAACCCAGACCATGCAAACGAATTGAGGTACGCGCATACACGTACCTTTCCTGCAACTGCTGTCCCTTTCAATGTGAGCTCTCCAGCTTCGCCAGCAATCATCTCCTCCATTCTCCGATGATCCATCGCTAGACCCCATTGGAAGACCACAGTGCTTGCGACAGGTATGCTGGACCAAACACACGACGACGGCTCTTTCGCGTGATGGCTGACGCGGTCATAAAGAATGCTTTGCCAAACGTTGCGACGTTGTGGGTAGACGAAAAAATATATGTGGTGCTGTATACTGTTCCAATACATCAACAGCGAGTACAGTACGTAGAACCTAGCGAAAACATATCTTCTTATTAGTGACCCGGGATGACCCAGAGCTGTTGCGACATACCGTGAATAGCCATCTCTTCACCCATCCGAAGAAGCTGATTCCCTTCGACATCCTGCCCTCCGGGCTTTCACAAATTGTTGTCCTTGCTTCGGCCTACTGGGAGTTTCGTGGGGGACCAAGCTCGCATCTCTGCAGGACGTGTTGCGAGTTCGAGAGTTACGTGAGGTGCAGCGGCGTAGATAGAATGAACGAGAACAGCGAGAAGGACGCGTCGGGCGTCGGCCAAGCGAACGATGGACGCGAGTCACGCGACAGTAGCGCTGGAGACGACACTCGTCTACCAGCCGACGTTCAGCCATCTCACTGGCACCCTCACCATCCTCACCTCTACCACATTCATTCTGTCGAATTACGATTCCTGAGTGTATACGAAGTAGAATCGTTCTTAACCGGAATCTGGCGCTGGGGTAGTGGCCCGGACACGCGAAATTCCCCAAACCGTGGGAACGCTCGATTTGTTATCTTTCATACAAATCAGCATAACCTTCATTTTGTATTGGGCGTTACAAATTTTACTGATATGGTTTATTATCACTTTAAGCGCGGTGTAGCCCTAACCCGACCCGCATACATTCTGCGCCCTAGCACTTTCGGCTTTCGGTTGTGGCTCCAATAGACTATCTCCAAAATTGCTTTTGAGTGGGTTTCTTTGAGTGAAGATGACAACATTGTGCGTTGCTCAATACACTGTGCTCGGAACCCGCGAAATGGCAAGCAAAGACAGGCGCTTAGTACTTACACATCGAACAGGACCACGGTCACCAACACTCGAACTTGACTCCAAGCAATGGCAAGCATCGGACCTTCCCATTCCCAGCTTCTTCCTCCCCTTCTCCTAACACCTGCATCCCTCTACGCTGTCTTGAACGACGCCAGCACATTTGGCTTTGTCGAAACGTCTGGACACTGGACAGAGAGCCGCAGCATCGGAAATGACTCGAGAAGCCACATGCAGCGTACGCTCTAGCAAGCAGTGCTACCTTTGGATACCCCCTACTGCAAACATGATCAGTCCTACCCTCACCGCTCTGACGATGCCAGATGGCCATCAGCTTCGTTGACTGAACAGCTCACATGGCAACATTGACCTCCTAGGCTGCGACTGGTTTATTCTCCTTGGCAGCACCTACCTATCGCAGCGGTAGACATTACGACAATATTCCCCCATCACCCGGTAGGTCTCGTCTTCACGTCACTGTGACGCCATGGAGGGTTGCTTGCAGAGACTGCGAGCGTAGGTTGTCATGTCACCCATCAAGGCTGCAAATCTGAAGCTGGAGGAGTGGAGAGGCATTGTCAGTCACCGGAGCTGGTGTAGCGGCCCTCGCGAAGCTGCGAGCGCAGATCTGGTCTGGAAGTGAGTGAAGTTTTCTCATCCTAACCCATCTTTTTGTACGTTAATATGTCTGGACTGCAGGAAGTAGAGCACCCGGTGTGTAATGGTGTTCGGATACATCTCATTTCAATCAAGCTTACAAGGGGACGAAATATCCGGATGCCTGCGGGTGACGACCCCGAAGCATGTAAAACGCACGTCTCTCGGCGTCCCGACGCGAATGAGACCAAGAGGACCAAGGATAGCAGTGGTGGTGATGCACGTTCATTCCCAGTGAAAAGTCGTGAAAGCCGCTTCGAGCCGGTGC
>RWJN01000514.1:0-22954 GCA_004332605.1 Steccherinum ochraceum
TTCGGAACGTCCATCTCGACGCGCTATATTCGACCTCGTCTCCTACCACAATGTCCAATGACGAACACACGTTTTTCAACAAGGAAAGAGACCGCTTGACAGCGGAAATAACTTCGGTATTGCCCATCATATCTATTTGACACGCGTGGAATATTCATCTCATTCGGCGGCAGGGGTTTGAGGAGTTGCTATCCTCCAGTAACACATTAAATCGCAAACTGGAGGAAGTCCTAGGCATGACGAGGGAATACGAGACCATTGCGGCCTTGTGGCAGAGTTTTCACGAACTCATGCGCGGACAGAAGGACGGAGACGCGACAAGTGGCGAGGAGGCCGTCGCTCAAGGCTTGCCAGGGACCGGAGGGCATGTCGTCACTGGGGGACAGACACAGTGATCGCGATGGAGTTCATTTTCTAATCAAGCAAGAAGAGTACAGTGTCGTCGTGAATGATATTCATAGTGAGCACAACAACAGGTATCCAATACAACAAAAGCGTGTTGATAAAAGTTCGTTAAGGCAGAAACATAATAATCGTAATCGCTACACGCTTTCTCAAACTTCTGCCCACGTCGCCACCTGCAGGACAAGATAATATGCACGTCAGTAAAAGCGAAGAAGGGGGAAGTATATGTGGAAGAAGCGTACCCAAGAAAATCCGTTGAACTCTGCTTGGTCGCGGGTTGATAATTGCCCGTGAACGGGAGTCAATGTCGGCTGCTCGCGCGTGAACTCCTCGTCGAAATTGCTGGTATCGGCGCTTCCATTCTGTGAAGGTGGGTTCAGTATTAGGGAGGCTTAGAGTAGAAGAGCGGAAACATACAATAGTGGGGAAGTATGGCGGGGGAATGCGCTTGTTGAGCACGTCATCGAAGCTCACGTCCTTGAAGAATGGATGTCTTTTGATCTCCTCCGCATCGGTCTTACCGGAGCCCAAACGGCGCGCAGGATCTCGAGTCAGGAGCTAGCAACAATTGTGTATCAGCCGATGAACTCGCGGAAGACATGGACGGATATACCTTCTGAAGGACGGAGACAGCGTCCCGAGGCATGGTAATGGGGTACAGAGGCTCGTCCTCAAGAATAGCATCGAAGATTTCGTCTTCATCGTCACCGCGGAATGGTGATTGACCGAGCAACATCTCGTACATAAGCACACCAAACGCCCACCAATCGACCGCGCGACCGTAGCGTTGCTCGAGAAGAATCTGAAGGAATGAGGTGAGTAAGGCGGAGATCGAAGCAGCACGAGAAATCGTACTTCTGGAGCCATGAACTCGGGAGTACCGCAGAACGTGCTGGTTGTGGACCCAAACCACATATCTTCCTTGCAAAGACCGTAGTCGGCAACCTTGACGTGACCGTCCAGGGTCAAAAGGATGTTGTCCAACTTCAAATCGCTAATCGTCCAGAACACTTAGACCGATACGTCCACATCCTGACAGGGACAACTCACCGATATACGATACCGTTTGCATGGAAATACTCCAACGCAAGCAAAACCTCCGACGCATAGAACTTCGCTTGTCGCAACGAGAACTGTCGTCGCTGGATGTGTAACATCAGGTCTCCTCCGCTCACGTACTCCATCACGAAGTAAACTCGAGTCTCCGTCTGGAAACATGAATGAAGTCCAAGGAGGAAGGGATGGCGTTCACGAGCAGCAGCCAAGAATACTCTCTTCTCCGACCGAGTACTACAAACACTGTATCAGCCCGAGATACCTCACGAGGAAAAACAACGGCTCACCTCTCCACTTCGTCATTGTCGATGATGAATTCTTTCTTGAGTACTTTGATGGCGTACAGGTTGCTACTCTTCTTCTCTTCCGCAAGCATGACCTTACCGAAGTTACCCTTACCGAGGACGGCAAGGAAGTTGAAATCGTCCAGTCCAACTTTCCGCTTCCGTGCCGCTTGTCGAGCCTGCACCTGCGGCGAGGCGGGAAGCGATTGCTGCCTCTCTGGAGGTGACGCCTTCGTCGATGGAAGAGATGCGGTTTGTGACGCGGGGCTACCGGGGTATGCGCTGGGCTGTGCTTGCGGTGGTGGTCTCTGCTGCAATGTGCAGACTTAGCGCATGCTGAGGATGAGACTACGAACTAAAAATACCTGGTAAGGATAAGGATCTGTAGGAGGAACAGCATAGGCCTGGGCAGGTGTACGCGGTGGCTGTTGAACCGGTTCAGTGGGGAAAGGAGGTTTCCCACCAGGTCCACCAGGAAGCGGTTGTGGCCTCGATGAAGGGGAGTACGTCGCACCAGGCGTAGGCGGAAGGGGCTGCTGCATGAGCCGAGGATCGGGACGCTGCTGATGAGGAGGCAGTTGCTGCTGAGGCGGCTGCTGAGGACGACCATACTGGTAATCGGGTGTCTTCGGTGGCGGAGGAGGTTCTTGTCCAGTGAGCTTGAGCCTACCCATCTCTGGGCTAAGCTGAGTCGCTTCCGTCTGTGAGCCTGTGTACTGGTGATCGCGAGGGGGCTGTGACTGGCGCGAAGGCGCGAGAGGTCGCCCGCCGCGAGCTTTGTTGATGTCCTTCCAGTCGCGAAGAAGCTGGTTCGCAGTCTCCATAGACATACCGCAGAAATCGGGGACCAAATGCGCACAGTTGGCGTGACAGGTGATGTCGCACTCCGTACACCGCCGAGCATTCTTGCGGCCGAGAGGTAGCATATATCCGCAGTGGCAGCACCAGTTGGCACCGATGTTGGTGATGGGCTCGAATCGATGTGGGATGCGGTGGTTGATCTTTTCAGCGTCGTCATCCTGTATGCGCAAGCGGTTTCAGTGAAAGTGGCGCAGAGATATGCGGATCCAACGTACCCCGATATTGGACTTCGATATACACTTGGTCACGACTTTCTCGTAACACTTCTTGTGACATGTGTATCGACAGTCCTCGCATTGGTAGCCAACCGCATTGAGCAAGAACTCGTTACAAAAGGCGCAAAGTATGATCTGGTAGAACTGGCGCTGGACGAACTTGTGGCCGTTCATCTCGTGCACCTCGTCCTTCCGCTTGCGAACGGCACCTTGACGGCCGAGACCACCGGGGGCATCCAGAGGACGTTTGCGGACGTTCTCCTTGACTGTGCCATATCATCTGTATAAGGTTTGCATAAGATGCGCTGGGAATGACACGTACCAAAGTTCAGTTGCAACAGGATGGCACCTGCAGGTTCCATGGCGAACCACGCCTCAACGCCCTCGGAGCTAGCTGATGCCGCGGTGAATCCGGAGCCAGCGACACTACCATCACCCAAACCGATGGGTGCATTCATATCGCCGTGACTCCCAGCCATGGGTTGGTTGTCGCCGTTCATGGCACCTGCTGTTACCCATCCGCCCTGTCCAGTCTCGTTCATGACCTTCTGTCGCCTCTGGGCCTCGACCAGGTCGTTGATCTTGATCCAGAGAAGACCAATGGGGACTGGGTTGACTTCGCTGACCTGCTTATCGAAAACAGCGACCTCGACTTCATTGGCTTTGTCGACGGTGATCTCAAACTCTTCCATCCACCGATCAGTCCGTGACGGGTGAGAGCGGGCGCGCTGAGTACCCTCGACCTTGAACGAAACAAACGTATCGATGCCTTTGCTTGCATTTCGTGAACGACCGGTAGCGATAATTGCATGATCGAGCTCGCGAGCGGCCTTCAAAGTCACTAGAAGTTTTCCGGAGAGAGGTTTGTTGCGGAGATTGTCTTTCCTCTCGCCGTCCATGCCGGGCCCTGCCGGACCAGGACCAGTAGGGGCTGGATAATACCAAATCAGTCGGTCAACGGCGTAGTACTGACACAACGACGATACCTGGTTCGTCTTCCTCAGCAGCATCATCGATGATATGCAGTGTCTTGTACCGCTTGAGCGCGGACTGCAAGAGCTGAATCTTCCTCTCACTCTCTACTCTCTTGCTTTCAGCATCGGCTCTAGATTTCTTGTCGCCATCTGCTTGGTATAGTTTGGCCATCTTGTCGATACCCTTCTTGTATTGCATTTCCACCTGGAGCTTGAATTCTAGCTGATGGAGCATGCGGGATATTTTTGCCGTGGAATGCGGCGTGTCTGCCTTGATAAGATCAAGGTTCGTGTATGTCTTGGGCTTGGGTGCGGCATAGCCGTCGTCTGGAAGCCCACCAGAGGAAGCACGTAACTCGGGCGATGTTGTCGGACGACCGCCGGGCGTTGATTGGCCATACCCGGCGGAAGATGCAGACTAGAAAAAGCACAAACGAACGGAGATGTAGAGCAGCAAGATAGACAGGATACAAGTACGCACCTGTGAGGAGGGGATGCTACCTGATCTCTGATGATCATCCCGCTGGGACTGCATCATCTTACGAGCCTGAAGCTCGCGAAGTGTATCCTCAAAATAGGAGAGCGAACGCTCCGCTTCACGGATCGCGGCATCGTTTCGTCTGAGGACCTCCGGGTTTGTGGTAGCCTGGCGGAGGAGCTGAGATGCTTCGAGGACTTTGCGCTCGGTCTGTATGCGCTTGTAGACGTCCTGGATCTTCTGGTCGAGTTCGTGCGCCTTGAGAGATAGGAATCGATCAGCATTATGGGGCGCGGGAGGGCGCGGGGACTTGCCATGGTTTGCGGGAGAGCACCGCGGGTGGTGCGGGGACGGACGCGACGACGACGAGGCGGGCTAAGTAGAGGAGGGGGACGGCGGAGGCGGTGAGCAGTGAGGGAGAGCTCAGAGCGGGCGACCCGATTGCCCTGGCCCTCTGCACCGCTCCGGCTCTTGCCGCCCGCCTTATCATTGCCTTTTCCGGGTTATCATGCCCTTTTCGGGCCTATTCTTCGCAGTTTCCCCGCCCCTGCCCTCGCCTTTCCACCCGACCACCCAACGACCACCACCATGCCCTCCTTCGTCTGCACAGGTTCCTCCAGGCAGCGCACAGACTATGGCTCCCTCGCCCTCACCTCCAGACACCTCCTCGTCGCCGGCAGCCCCTCCGACAACGTCCTCAAGCTCAAAACATCCCTGCCGTCCTCCGTAGATGTCCTGCACGTCTCCGACATCACCTTCACCGTATCCGGCGTTCTGGCCGGTCGTCTCGTCTCCAGCTCTGTCATGCAGCAGTCTGCCGTCGCGCATCATTTAGTCAGCTATCTTCAGAACGTACGTTGTGCATTGCTTTCCAGTCATTGCTGCGCCCGAGCTGACCGTTCACCCCACATAGAACGCAGACGCGCTGGGGATAGCTCACATGTCTCAGCTGTTCATTGATGTCGATGATGACATTTTGAAATGCATGCCGTTCACAATGACTGTCTCGTACACACGTGCTGACCACTTCCTTAGTCACTGTGTCATCTCGCCATTGTCTCGATCCAAGTCATTGGCCAGTGCACGCAACCTTGATCCAGATTGACCTCGTCTACCACTACAGGCCACGCGAGTCGACTGAAGGTAATGTCCAGGTTTTTAGCTGCAAAGGATCGTACTCAGACGCGTCCAGGATCAACCTTTGGCTTTGACGCATTTGGCCCTCAAGCCTACCTCCCACTAATGTCTGTACTAGATCAGCTCCTCAAGACGTTTGTGGTGCATCATTTGGTCAAGTATGTGCTTTCTCATACCACCGCGACAAGTCTAACATCCGCGTAGGCGTTATCCTTTGATATTCGGTCGATGGGGAGATGTGAGTTTGTGTAAGCCTATCCGTAGCCCGCATTGACAGGCAGCAGAAAGTGCGCATAGAGATGGACGCGTTCAAGCCTCTGTCTCGCGCAATATTGGATGTCATAGAGCGATCTTCCAATCCTGACTTTCAGAAAACATCTCGACGGCTATTACGCGTGAGTCCTCGCCAAAGTTTCTCCAAAACACGGCACTGAAGCTACCCCTCGACTCCTAGCAATTATCGAAGATCCATACTCGATCGGTCGAACGGTCATCTTCGGAGCTCTCTGAGTTGCTTGCTAGCGACGCTGACATCGATACTACATCCGAGCAAGAATATGGTCCGCTTGGCAACATGGATTTGCTCCATATGTCTCTACTCAAGCTACTGAAGCTGCGAGTACGACCTAGCCGGTTCAAAGTGAGAGCCATCGCCTTCAATCTGGTGATTGGCTCATTCTTTCAACTCGCATTAGGTTGCATTATCATCAACTGAAGACGTTCGCGAGGAGGGACCCGACATCTGCCATACGCTGGAGCCGATGGATGACAGTCAACCTTCAGCAGCAGGCGACCACAACGATGTTATGGATGACGACGACGACGACAACGACTGGGATGCTCCTGCTGACGACGAGTTTGAAGCTATCTGCTCCGGGCCAGAAGGGCCAAGCGAAGACGTTGACTGCGACGACGACTGGCTAGACTCTGAGGATACGCTCTGCAATCTAGGCGACCCTCTGAATCTGACTGACGACATCGACGATCTCGTAGAGCAAGATGCCTTTGATGACGACAGCGGCTCTCAAAGTAGCAACACCATCGACTTTGTAAGTTCCGACGATCACTTTTGCTCCGGTACTCATATATTGCAGCAGTCGGGCGGGAGATACTCCGAAGAATCTCAAGAAGACGATTTCGATATGGACGCAGACTTGATTCTAGATGATACAGCAGCAACGTTGCCTTTCGATGATACCTTCGACCTCTGGCTACACTAACACGTTCCCTCCTCCGTTTCCCTGGATTTCTGTGTCTCGCGCTGGTGTATCTCCTGACTCAGCTTCCCTGCTGCCGCCGTCTCGCTTCGCAACGAATGAGAATTGGTGTCTGTCTCTACCAATTATTCCGAACGGTCCGAATCATCCTCTGTATCTTACAACGCGCTCATGTTCAATTCATGTCTTATCATCGGATCGTTCCTTATTGTTTGACAATTGTTGCTGCATGTTCCAGTAGTCTGTTTCCTCCGTGTTGAACGTTCTATGAAGCTCCGAGCGTGCCATGATCCCAATTTTTCTGGGCTCATTTACTCGACGCAATCCGTGATGACCGTGTGGATGCAGAGAGAGCCTTGCGACTGTCACGAGCTGGAGCAGCGACCGTCGGTGGTGTAGCGAGCTGGAGCGTGGGGCCTCGTGGTATGGCCGAAAGGAGAAGGGGGAGTGGCCGCTGAGCGGGAGGGGCGGCAGGTTGCGCGGGGAATTGAAACTCCGCCCTGGCTACTGCTCCAGGCAGCAGGACCTGCACCGGACTGTTTCCAGCACTCTTGATACGCTCACCCCTCCGCTCCCTGCAACGACCGCACCGTCCCTCGCATCCGATCCCTCCTCTCTCCTCAGAGCCCCGTGCTCGCCAGCTCCTGTGTCTTTCTGTGCCCAATCATGCTTCCGGCAAAGCGGAACAAGGTCGACCTCAGCGTGCGTTTCCTACCCATTTCTACCATCGGTCGTTTCATCGTCGCAGATCTGCGTCCTACGCGCCCCTCCTTTCTTTCGTTGATCCTCACGCTGACTATCTTGTTGAACCATCCTCCAGCAACTGACAGAGGAGGAGCAGAAGCTCTTCCGTCTGTACGGAAAGCTGCCGACGCACAAGAATGTCTTGACGAAGATGCAGAAGGTACCGATCTCGTCTACGCTTCCTAGCACAAGAAGGTCTCACCCTCACTTCTCCTCAGGATCGCAAATACTTCGACTCGGGCGACTATGCCCTATCCAAGGCAGGCAAAGCCCCTCAGAACACCGTGGGCACCGCCATCCCCAACCCCGAGAAGTAAGCATCGTCTCATCGAGCGATCCCCGTGTTGCCCATATTGACTGCCTGCACAGCATCCCACACGCCACATCCTCCCCCGTCACCCATGCCATGTCTGTGTCGCCCACGAACGTCGTTACGAGCCCCATCAAAGAGAGCCCTCTCGCTGAACCAGACATGGAAAATATGACAACAGCTGTCGCTGAGGCAACTGAGGCAGGGGAGTAGGAGAGGAAGGGTCAGGATTCAAGGATGGAGGATTGCTTCTGCACGGAAACGACCAACCCGGCCTCGCAGACCGGCCGCTGTATTTGTGACGTTATATTTTTGGGTGTGTTTTCCTTTGGGTTTGAAAGGCCCCCTCCCATCATTCCTATTTCCACCCCGCTCGTATGCAGACAGACCAGTTTCTCTTGTGTGGAACACTGGTAGGAGGATCGCCCCACCCTACGTGTACTACTATAATGTTTTGCTCGCGCGACCAACGGTGCCTGTTGATCTGCCTCATATTCTACCTACTGTTTGGCGTTGCAGCTCAAGACATGCAGAGCTATTCTCTGGTGGTGTCTATGAACACTGAGCCGGTGTTGACCAGGACATCGAGGCATCTGATATCATGGCGGCAATACGAAGCAAGAAGCGGAAGCATCATGAGGCTTCGAGCGGGATTGCGTTTTTGGGCGTAGAGCAGCTTAGAGCAGTCGCGACTCGGATGAGGTCGCCGCCACCCAGAGAAGTTTCGCAAGCTGTAGTCTGTTGTATATAGTGCTCGAACACACAGCAGTTGTGTCGCGAAGTCGCTGCTACGATTTCGAGGGCATGTTTCGGATGATGTAAGCGTGACGCACAGGAATCGCAGTGACGGTCACAGCGTGACGACGCGTGTGTGGTCACGGCGGTCGTCGACGCGTCTCAGACGCGTCCACCATCTCCATCTTTTCGTGATACCCCCCGAAGTCCAACTTCCAGCATATAACGTCGGAAGATATGGACAGCATCAGTCTACAAGAAGTACGAGCGCGGTTTGGAGAGGCGGTCGACGACGATGTCATTTCAGAATGTAGGCTCAAACTCCTCCAGGTACCCCATAGGAATAAGTACTGAATGAAGACCGTACAGGTGCCAAGTTCTGCAAGATGTACAACATCACCGTGGAGTCGCTATACTATACCTGGGAAGCCTTGAATCTAGGCCGAGGCTCGCGCAGCGTCCCCGTCATCGACAAGCAAGGCCTCTCTTCCCTCCAGCGCCAGCTGCAGAACAAGGCAGAACAGGAAACGAAGAAACGTAATGCAGCAAGTAACGCGTTGAACAACAGTAGGAGCGGGATGAACATGATGCGGGGGGTGATGCGGTCTGGAGGGAACTCAGATCCGTTCTTTGGTGCGAGGATAAAGCAGGAGCCGGTGGCGGATCGGTTGGTGGGGAGCAGTAGGGTGGGAGGAAGGGCGGTGCCAGCTGCTGCAAAGAGCGCAGTGTCGTTCTCTTTGGATGGGCCGTCGAGTAGTGATCGAAAATGTGAGTAGTCGTTTACGCATCTGCTGAGCAGGTGGTACAGTACCAATTTGTTGCTCAGATAGATACATGTACGAGAAAGTCTCGGAGCGCAGCGAAGGTAAGTGTAATTTCACCCTCGTGCTCCCGTACCTCTTGCTGATCTATCATCGGACAGTCCTCGACGACCGGATCGAGGACATGGCGCAGTTGATCAAAGAGCACTACGACATCGCAGAGTTTGGAGACCCTTCCGCTACAACAGAGGTGAGTGAAGGGCCGCCATCCTATACCGTATCAGAAGCTCACGAGTGAATGTCAGGAAGACGTCGTGGTCGTTGGTCGCATCACATTAGACGGCGATTCATCCTCTTCCGGCCCCGTCAAGCTGAACGAAGCGTCCCTCACACTGGAGACGTCGCGGGCGATGGGATCCGGGGTCCGAGTACCTTTCAAGTTCGAGGCAAACGCGAAGATCCGGGGTGGGAAACGGGGTGCGGGAGGAGTTGGGCTGTTTCCTGGCGCGATTGTTGCTTTACGGGGAAATAATGGAGGTGGCGGGTGGTTTACGGTATCAGAGGTGCTCTCAGTATGTGGTCCATGACAGTTCTGTACTGTGCAGCAATCTGACTTGGATCACAGTTACCGACACCTAAATATCAAATCAAACGCGACGAGCAAACCGCTTCATCACCATTCACTGTGTGCGTTGCTTGTGGTCCGTTCACAACTGACTCGGGTCTGGAATACAAGCCGATGAAAGCATTGCTGGCCAAATTGAAAGAAGAGAAACCTGATGTCGTTTTGTTGGTGAGACTATTATTTGCAAATACAGAACGTCCGCTCAATATTCCGTAGGTCGGACCATTCATAGACGCGTCACATCCACATATAAAGCACGGGGACATCGATGCACCGCCAGAAACAATGTTCAGAAGTATCTTCGTCGAACAACTCCAGGAGTACTTGGATTCCAAGGAAGGCAGCCTCGCAATCGTAGTGCCGAACGTACGGGACATCCTCAGCGACCACACTGTTTTCCCCCAAGCACAACTGAACGAATCGCTTTCCAACGATCCCGTGAGTACCGCATCACGCCTACCCAATCTCACCTCGCTCATGCCAGCTTTCAGCGGATAAAATACGTCCCCAACCCGAGCCGCTTCCGACTGAACGGCGTGTCTTTCGCGGTGTCAAGCGTAGACGTTCTATTCCATATTCGCAAAGAAGAGTTCTTCAAGCGAGCACCGCCTGCTGAGCCGGAAGGCGACGCTGCGGATTCAAACGTTGTATCAGACCCAATGGCGAATACGTGTCGGCATTTGCTGGAGCAACGCAGGTAAGGATGACTTCACAGACAGCGGCACTAGTGTACTAATGGCATATACAGCTACTACCCTGTGTTCCCTGTGCCCCAAGACCTTTCGAGTGAAATAAACCTTGATGTCACTCACTCAGATTACCTCAATCTGTGTAACGAGGCGGCGGATGGTGCTCCCGATGTGTTCGTGACCCCAAGTCGGCTGAAGCAGTTCACCAAGGTACGTGCTGTCCAACTCATCCGAGGAACAACACCTGACTCTGTACCTAGAACGTCGATGGAACTACTTTCGTGAACCCGTCGTACCTCACGAAAGGGACGTATGCCTCGCTGAAGTTTGATCCTAGCTCCCCGAGTAGCGTCGTCCATGCAGAAGTTTCGAGGCTCGCGTAACATGTATTTGGTGTGTATCCCCCGTCGGGTTTTGATACCATGCTTTCGTCCTTGATGTGTTGCTTCCATTGTATACCAGGATTGTAGATGTTATGTATACATGAGGATCGATGTCACCATCCAATGCTGGACAGACGTCTCCAAAGCTTCGTCTTTCCACTTTCCATCTCTCTCGTTTGGCTTCGCGTCGGGGCCCCTCGGCATCCTCTGCGAGCATTACTAGTCTCTGGGGGACTTTGCCAAGCGTCATGGTAGGTTTGGTTACTGAACCTATCCTACACAAGCTGCGCCGTCCTTCCAGGCTCAGAGTGGATACGACGGTGGCTCCCTATCTTTCCATCTGGACGTCTCACCACCAAAATACGACGGTAACTCCCTATCGCCTGCAACTCGCCACGCCCAATCATTCCCCTCCTTCCATCTGAACGTCTCACCACCAAAATTGACATCAAAATCGCACGCGCCCTCTACACCGATCGCGGCGTACACATCGTGCTTCTCGCGCGGAACGTATACGCCAACGAAAGCGTCAGGGAGCCGCAGGCCGTTGTATGTGAAGAAGATGCTGCTGTGCGCAAAATCGTAGCCACAGCCAAAGGTGTCGCCGGGAGAAACGCGTGTGAGGTGCGGGTCGTAGTCTCGCCCGCCATGTCCGTCCTCGAAAAACTTGCGCATGTCATCGAGGTGAAGACCTGCGCTCAGCCTGTTCCGACCGAGGAAGCGGTAATTGGGGTAAGGACGGCATGCAGTTCCTTGGAATGGCTCGGTAAGTCCGTGCATGCACACTGTTCAGCAGATTGAGCACTCACCGATGGCGATAATTCCGTCCATCCTGTGAACTATAACTTCATAGTAGACACCCGACTTCCCCGGGGCTGAGGACAGGCCAGCCATGAGAGGCAGATCGCTCATAAGGCAGACTTCCCAACACTTCTCATCAGTGGAGACCATGACCACACTTGGAACTCCTTTCCCCATGACCACATCTGCGGCGATTTTCTCGTCGCCGGTTTGTATGCGCCCTACGAACCTCGACGCCGCTGGCCACTCGATGGTCCAAGCCCGGCAACTCTCGATCTCTATCCTCTCCACGATCTCAGACGAGAGCAGTCTCGGAGCTTCTTGCGGGTAGCGTTGACAGAACTCCCATGCAGCGACGAAGTCATCATCGGAGGCTTCGTTGAAGAGACCGAGACCGTGTGATTCCTCTGGCGCAGGCTCCCATACTGGCAGGAGTGCTTCTGGCGATGCGATGCGTTTGCCCTTGGATTCCCTGCCTCTAGCTATACCTTTCAGTCTCTTGATGTTGAAGAGACCCATGTGGAGTATGCGGGACCATAGAATGAAGCTCATGGTGAATATAGGATGACAAGGATGCGAGCGACATCGCTGCGGAGGCTCTAGTTCTTCAATCTGGCTTGAGCTTAGAGTAATACAAGGAGAATGTTCAATGGCATCGCCTCAGCCACTTCTGTTCTTCTCTTCGCCGGATCTCAGGTTTTGGCTATCAAGTACTGTAAGTACTACTAAAGGGTACTCGTCGGAGTAAAGGGTTCAAATAGATGTATCATTATGCAATATATACCGACAGGACACTGCACATGATGTGGGGTGACAGGTCTTTTGGCTTCATGGCGCATACGACGGCAACTCACCGTCCTCCGCTCCAGACCTATTCGTTAACCGTCCCACGTGTCCTTCGACCCGCCACGCCCACTCATTCCCCTCTTTCCACCTAAACACCTCTCCTCCAAAATTGACGTCAAAGTCGCATGCGCCTTCCACACCGATCGCAGCATACACATCGTGTTTCTCGCGAGGGACGTACGCTCCAACGAAGGCGTCCGGAAGTCGTTGACCATTGAACGTGAAGAAGATGCTGCTGTGCGCGAAGTCGTATCCGCAGCCGAAGGTGTCGCCGGGAGAAACGCGGGTGAGGAGTGGGTCATAGTCTCGTCCGCCGTCTGCGTCCTCGAAGAACTTGCGCATGTCGTCGAGGTGAAGACCTGCGCTCAGCCTGTTCCAACCGGGGAAGCGGTAGTTGGGGTAAGGACGGCATGCAGTTCCTACAAACGGCCCATGAAGTCCATGTATGCGCAACGTGGAGACAGACTGAGAAACTCACCAATAGCAATGATTCCGTCCATCTTGCGAATCAGGATCAGGACCTCGTAGTAGACACCCGACTTCCCCTGGGTTGCGTATAAGCCTGCCATGATGGGCAGGTCGCTCATAAGGCAGACTTCGCGACACTTCTCATCGGTAGAGACATTCGCCACGCTAGCACCGCCTTTCTCGCCACCAGCCTGTACGCGCCCTACGAACCTCGACGCCGTTGGCCACTCGATGGTCCAAGCTCGGCACCCCTCTGACTCTATCCTCTCCACGGTGTCGGACGAGAGCAGTCTCGGTGGCTCCTGTGGATTGCGTTGGCAGAATGCCTGCGCAGTAGCAAAATCTTCATCGGAGGCTTCGTTGAAGAGACCGAGATCGTGTGATTCCTCTGGTGCAGGCTCCCATTCTGGCGGAGGTGCTTCGGGGGGGGAATGCGATGTGTTTGCCCTTGCCCTTGTCCTTCGCTTTATCTTTCGACTTCTTGAGAGTGAAGATACCCATAACGAGTACGCAAATTTATGTAGGAGAGGGATGGTGAAGGTATGAAGGAGAAGATATTAGCGACATCGCTGCGCAAGTAATCATACAGTACCTGGAGCTGGACAAAAGGCTTGAGCTGGACAAGAGCACTGCACATACGCACCGCCACAGTCCAATAGAGTCTAATAGGCGCTTTTGCTGTGGGGTTGTATTTCCTCTTGTGTTTTGGATCTGTCTATGGATACACATCGAGGAAAGCGGTGGGGCATATTATTATTATGGTATGTACGGACAATAACCCTATAGTGAGAAAATGGGGTAGACTGAAAATGAAGAGGGTATGTGGTATTATATCCGACGAATGTGCAGTGAGAAGGACAGGATCAGGCGAGAACGAACTCACGAAGACCTGATCAACTTATTGGATGACAGGATTGCTCTCAGGCCTCAAAGACCATCTCGAGCAAACCTCGTGCTTGCAGGACTGGGATGTGATTCTCGATGGTAGCCTTCAGGTGGCGGTCACCTTCCGGCCGGCCTTGAAATGCGAATACGACCTTCTTGAGGTATTCGAGCCCTCCTGTCACTTCTTCCACCTCGCTCCATCCAAAATTGTCCATCAACTGTCCTGCACTTCCTGTACCAAAGGCCCGAAGCCGGAATTGAAAACGTAACTCCTCGATGCCAGTGGGCATCTGTGGCAGCATGTCTTTGATGGACGCACAGACGGCCCGGTTGGCCTCCCCGCTGAAGATGTCCTGGACGTTCTTATCGCAGCTTGGATGATGTTCCTCAATGAATGTCAGCGTCTTGAGCTGCTTCAGCGACTGCAAATGCAAACGGCGCCATTCTTGGGCTGATGGCATATGTCGTGTGAGGTTACTAAACCTATAACAGATCGACAAATACTCACAAGGGACTTGCGCGTACGGATGCGCAGGCAGGCGTAACGTCAAGCTTTAGCTTTCGAGCCAATCCGCAGATCGGGAAAGCAAAGCACCAAATGTCTCGAGATGCTTGTGGTTATCGAATTCCAACGTCACAGTCCGCAGCTTCCGAAAATTGAGCAGCTTTCCGAGAGCGATCGAGAGAACTTCGATCGTGGAGGACTCGTGGGAGTGAGCGGTGTCCAGTAGCAACTCCTCCACGCCCAGCCCGAGNNGCCCGAGCCCGTCTTTACGCTGACTACTGCTGCTATGTGCCGAAGTGAGGAAATTCTCCTCCGAGGGCGCTCCTGGCCTGTCCCTCCGCAAATTTTCGCCATTCCGGTTTTTACGGCCTCCGGAGTGCTGCAAAATGCACAAATCCGAGAGCGCCAGACGCCCGATCTCGGCAAAGAGCCGCAGCAAGTCCGAGAGATCTTTTCGCGTCGCAAAACGAACAGCGTCGAGCGAAAGGGAAGATAGGCGGAAGCGCTTCTGGTTGACGGGATGGTGGTGGGTGCGAGGACGTGGGTGGTTACTACGGTCGGCTAAAGCAGGGGTGGTTTGAGAGGATGATGCGACGATGTGGATGCCTTTGCCGAGTGTTAGGGTATGCAGGCGAGGCAGGTATGAGAGCATTTCGCCCAAAGCATGAGAGCTGATTTCCGGAGAGGGAAGGTGTACTTCGTCCGAGAAGGGGTGGTATCGTACGAACTTCACAGAGTGGATGTACGCGCATACTTCCGGGGCATGCTCCAGGAAACGGAGGAATGTGGCGTAACCTCGTGTTCCGTCCTGCTGTAGCTCATCCGCAATTGTGAGGGTATGAAAGAGGTGGTATCGTGCTGAGCGTAGGAAGGTCCTGGAGATCGAGGTACATGACCAGAGGGTCTCGATGTCGTCATGTAGGAAGTCGACCGTATGGTCAATGAGTTCGACGGGGAGCCTGGGTTGGGTATGTTGCATCGTCAAAGAGGAGAAGAATCGAGGAGTTCGGAGGCCGTTGGACTAGAGCAGCATCTCTTTTATATACAAAGTTATTGGAGCCCTGATGCGATGGTGAAAAAATGGGCAAATGAATTTTCGCGTCAAAAGTTGTGGCAACGGGACACGCGTACCTCGCCGCGGGCATGCGATGTCTGGGGAAGTCAATAGAGATGTGTCGGATTGCAGGGACGTGCTCTTATCCTTCTTGACGCAAGGCTACAGAAGAGTTAGCGCAATGTCATTGTGGGCCCCCACGAGACTAGTAGTTTCTGGGTTAGGCGCAAGCATTGCCCTGGGCGGCCGGGCGTCCCAAGGGCTGATCGAAAAGGGCACATACTCCCGTCCGGACTAATCGCGATTTGCCGCGAGCGAAGCGGCCGATCTGGGCGCAAACTCGTCTGTACGCATTGACCTCTATGTACTGACAAAATCATGCAGCACCGGTAGGCTCATTGGAGAATGTTCACGGTCAACAGCACGACGGTCCCATCAACAGCTATACCTGGAACGTGTGCGTGCAACGGGGTGAGACAACGGTATTCGGTATATAAGACTGGACGCGCACCATGATTCACCCCTTGACTCCCTGCCGCGGTCGCGTTAGGTATCCGCTGGGCGGTGGTATTGTACGTGACGTGGCCGAAGCTCGTAATCCCTGTAGCACGACCGACCAAGTCGTCTCTGACAAATGAAAGGGGTCGGTATCCCTGTGGAACGGGCTGCCAAGACCACGCAATCCCGGGGACATCTAATGCATGGGTGAGATGCAATACTACTCACCTCCCGATGTCGTACCCGTCTGGACTTATAGTGTGGTCTTGAATTACGCTCTGTTCATGCGAGACTCTAACAGCGGATAGATAGGTCAGCAATGAGCTCAAATCGCGACAAGGACAAAACATACGCAAGAAAGAGAGCACCGCTGTTACCCATAGTACCATTTTGACGATATACACTGCAACGAGAATCTCATGAGGATCGCGTACAGAAGATCCCGCCACCATGAGCACATACCGAAAGTGTTCCCCGCCGATCAAGCTCTCTACACAAGTGCCTGTAATAGCATTGTCGAAGTCTTCCCTAAGTAATATGGTTTGGTTGACGGGCCCATTGCCATCTCCCAGATTGGCCGACTGAGGGTCACCAAGGTGAAGACCGGCGCATTCGGTTGAACTGCAGGGTAGCACACGTTCAGAATTGCCTTGGAAAGTAACAAGCAGATGGCGTACAAGTTGAGCGCATGGGCAAAGTTGGTGATACCATCATCTGTAAGTACAGCAGGAGAGCTCAGACCCGATATGACGACCTGAAAGGATCATGCCACATTCAGTCAGTGAGCCAAATCCAAAATAATCGGAGCTAGACTTACGTTCAGAGGTTCACCAACATCGCTGGTCACGCTGTCGAGCCACGAGCCGCCTCCATCCGTCGGAGTAAAGAATGGTACATTCGCCTGCGATGTCGGTGTGGGTGCTGAAAGGATCGTAGGAAGATGCGCCAGTACCACTGCGGCTAAAACGACGAAGGACCGCATCCTGCTCCTGGAGGACACCGAGGGTATTGTGCGGAGTGCAAGGAGGGAAATAGTTTGGAACGAACTGGTTGGCCCTGTATGCCCGTCATTTATACTCGGCAGCGGGTGAATGTCTCAAACCGAAGGATACAGAAGGAGGCATCGTTTCCTGGGAAACGTCTGAGGCGGCGAAAGAGCATTGGTTCCCGTTCAAGTGTTTCACTGTCGTACTGGCTAAGACTGGCTATCAATTATGGGATGCAGAAGCGCTGGTAGCAGCTCACCAATCCAGAGACCTTGCTCAGGTGTTTTTATGGCACTCTGCTACGTCGCAAGCAGATAGCATGTACACTCGAAATACGCCAGGCCATACGAAGGAGTAATTGTAGAGTATAACTGTGAGGGGTCGATCGAGTGAGCCAAAAATATGTAAGAAGCAGTGCATTCAATGGAAACTAACCGGAACCCATAACTACACCCGGGAATATTGCCAAGTAAACAGTGTCGAGCGGGATCTGACAATTGATTCACGGTTACTAGTAAGATGGCACATTTGTGGAAAGGTCACCGATTGAAGCCCGAGACCGCAATGGAGGAGACTATCGGCCTCGATATGTTCAACCAGTAGACCGTGTGGTTCGTAGCGAAATGAGCATCCCAATTTCTGAAGGTACGCCATAAGACAAGCTTTGAGGTCGTCCGTTATGAGATGATGTCGCCGAGCTGGAATGCTGAAAATGACTGAACTCTCCAGAACATCGCCCGAGCGAAGCTCTTGATGGTCCACTCAGTCGAAGCATTCCTGTAATCCAGACTCATTCCAAATTCCGTAGATGCCTATGGCTACAATCGTGCACGAATGCGTTGCACCAGTTCTGCTGCTTCGTCGTCGTCCAGTTCATTCCGTGACTCGAACTCGGCCTTGTGCATTTCCTTCTCTGTGAGCGGCTTGACAACGTGGTCGACTTTGTCCGCTGGTGGTAGTGGCGTGTCGAATCTAGGTGCCGGTATAATGTGATAATGTACCTGAGATGGATAAGTGTTGCTTCTCATTAGTTGTCCTGGCCAATCGCTGTACTCACGTGAGGAACAGCCTGTGCATATTCTTGATTACATACAATATTGAGTGCAGTGTTATTGAGGGCTATGAGACGTTCAGACAATCTTCAGAGCAGAATTTCAAGGGATGTGCACAAACCTTGCGCCAAAGCATTTGCAACCTTCGAGACAGCCACGCCTGTCGCAGCTGCGAACTCCGCAGGAAGCTCGGAAACGCGTGAATAGTGTGTCATGGGTATCACTAGCGTGTGTCCTTGTCGTAAAGGCAGTATATCTAACGTAGAGCATAAGTCGCGTTGAAATACGTTCAGTGTTTGAACAGGCAACGATGAACCAAGGAAGACGCACCTAGGACCGCAATGACCAACTCATCTTCGTACACCTTGAATGCAGATCCCTCTCCTCGTATGATCCTGCAAAACGGACAGTCGGAGTCTTGTTTCCATGATGAGGGAATTGGACGATGTTCGTGAGCTTTGATGATGAAAGAAGTCATTGGAAAGAGAGGATAGGTAGGGATGGAGGAGTGGCCGTCTTTGGCCAACTCAGCTTGTGTGATCTCAGGCGCCGCCGGCTAAATTTCAAGATCGGGGCCAGGAATCTCGGTTAGATCTTGACTCTTGCCTTCGCTGCAACTTGAACTTCAAACTTTCTGCGTCTGCCCACCATCTCCGAAATCCGACTGTGCTCGCAGGATACACGCCAGACTTTCGTGTAATGTCGCGCGGTAACCGGGAGGCTGTCTCCGGCAACATCAAGCTGTCCATGAGGGACAATTACGCCGAGCACGGTGTAGACGAAGTGAGTGGTGGTCAACGTAGTTCTTCCTCTTCAACACAGCGAGACTAAACTCTTGATCAGTACTATAAAAAAGTAGGAGCAACCTATCGGAATCCTCACTACCCAGGAGTTCGCGCTTGTATGTTCTCATGGTTGAATACGTAGGTGTGACTTATTCTTTGCCCGTGTCTCTCAAAACTCAAGTTAGCATTCGGCACTTTAGGTGGTGGACGAACGAGCAGGACAGGATCGGACTTGATAGGACTTCCATATTTGACATGGCTTCTGGTCAGCAGCGTATTCATTCAAAAGATACCATGACATACTCATGAGGCTCTAAAGGCAGGTAGGTCCCATATGTCTCATTGCCATCGCAGCTGTACTAATATCCATGGCCAGCGGTGAGGCCACGATCGCCTTCGTGGAGTGGTGGAAGTTGGGCAAGAGTCCAAGGTCTCCATCTGCATCCACAACTGTACTGGCTCCGAGAAAAAAGAGCACAATCCCTGACCCGCCAGAATTGAGTGCGGAACTGCCGACACCGCAGATAATGGCAGCTGATCCAGTCCGTATCTTCATCGTTGTGATGTTTTACCTCGTACTGATTGAGCAACAGTTCACCGCTGAGGCGTATAAAACCAGAACGTCTCTAGATTGTTCAACATGGTCCTTCCAGGACATCGCAGATGGGACTCTGGCTGATTTCTTGAAGAAAACTGGCCGGAACACTGTTGCAAAATCGTCTAGTTCGCAAAATACCGCGGACGTAGATGTAGAATCGACACTGAGTCCCATAGAGATGGTCGTCTGCTCCTTCGCTCTCCACCTGGTCGAATCGCCGTCTGAACTATTCGCGCTGCTGTGGGAACTGAGGTGCGGTGACGATCATGCTTTATGGGTCGTCGTTCTGGCTGAAATGTCCTCTCGCTTGTAGCTTGCGATCGCGCTGGTTAATAATCCTCGCACCGCATAAGAAGCCTGAAGTAAGCTTCGAGCGCGCTCTCTTCTTTCACGTCGCTGATGTCTCTGCACACCGTAGCTGAAAATGGGGTGGGGATGGGTCAAGTGGGATGTTGACAACTGGATAGAATGTTCGATGTCACAATCTACAGGAGAGTTTCTACACGATAGGTACGTGGCACCTCACCTGACTCACCATGTTCTGATACTTATTGACCATATTGCAGAGTCCATTGCCGTGTATATCGGAGTGTGCATATCCCTTGATGGTATCTACTTTGCAATACATTCAGCAGTTTTCAGGAAGAGGAGACCCACTCCTACATCGGGCTGATCACACGTTTGAGCCCGTCCCCGGCTGCTATCGGAAGTGTGGCGTGACAGGACCCTGGCAGATTGCCACTTCCATATCACTACCTACCACTCGAACAAGACACCGACGAGGAGTCAGCTGTGAACCGTACTGTCTTTCGAACCTCGGTTCTGGTGGCCTATTGCGACTGAACAGTCAAATGTCTTTGCCTCTTCGGACCTGCGAGCATCGCGAAACTTGGTCTCCTGAGTCCTGCACGAGTAAGCAGGACCCTAAGTAAGCCTGCGCTTCTCTGATCACTTTTCAAATTACTTCTGGCGGCCTTTAACATGAAACCCTGCAACGGTATAAAGCCTCTGGATGACGCCGCCGTCTCGCGCAGGTGATCATCGGCCGCTCCCCCAGGATGCCCAAGTCAAAGGACCACCAGTACACCCCGCTCCTCACAGATTCAGAGGCAACTTCTGGCTCTGAGGACTCCAAAGAGGAGCTGACAGACCATGATTCCGCACGAGCTCCGCATACCGTCACCATCTCTCGTCGCGCTCGGTCTCTACTATTTGCAGTTATCGGGGTGCAGGCCCTCATCATCCTTGTCTTGCTGAGTGGTCTTCTCTGGGCAAAATCTCTAAATGCCACCAGGGAACCAGCTCGTTCGATGAACCATTATCCACAGACGGTGTACTGTAAGTGTGTTCCGATCTTCCGCCGTGGTGCCGCACGCTCTAATCTCCGTACAGCGCCCGCCCAAGACGCCATCGAGAATGTCAGTAAAGTCTTCAACATGGGATTCCTCGATAGAACGGTCTACCAAGGAAGACCATCACCCGAGGTCGACGAAGCTTGGACAGATCTCTACAACGGTACATGTTCCAGCCCATATTCTGGAATCGTGTACGCCTGAACCACATCGTTGTCCAGCGTTCGGTCTTTCCAAAATCCCCAAGGAGCAGGCCCGTCTCATCCCTAACAAAACTCTCCCCATCCCGGGAGACGAGGATAACTACGCAGTCGGCCTAGCCGTCTTCCACCAACTTCATTGCTTGGTATGCGAACCGATACATCTATGCCTGCTCGGCTCACATCCTCCCTAGAACCTCATGCGCAAAGGCTTGTGGGCGGACCACTACCGCGATCCGGTCACTGGTGTCATCGCGGATATACCTCCAGAAGACTGGCTCGACCACATCAGTCACTGCGTGGACAACATCCGACAAGCCCTCATGTGCGCTGCTGACATCAGGCATGTCATTTCCCGGACTGCAAAAGTACTGTGAACGTGCCCGCTGACCTGTGCCTCTTTCCAGTCTCGTGGTCTGGCAATGGGACGAGGAGGAACAGAGAGCATTGGTTGCGATGAACACCGTCCACTCATGCCGCAACTACGACCGGATTGTGGATTGGGCGAAGGCGCACCGTCGTACGACGCATTTCAATGCTAACGTCCATGTGGAGGATGACATCGAGATTCCGCCGATGATGTAGATTGACCGGAGATGTGTGGCAACTTGTGACGATCTTTAAGAGTGTAAATGGATTACAATGTAGGAGTAGAGTAGGTGAATGATCATCGCATCGTCTGTCAACGATCCAACCAGCCCCGTGCTAGCCATCCTGCTGTTGAGGCTGCCAGACCTGTAGCCACCACCAGCCACCGCAGATCGTCTCCATATATTGCAGATAGCCATGCTGTCGCAAGGGAGACTGGCTGCGCGTCCGGTCCTGCTTCGACTGGACCAGGGATTGGCACGTCGTTCTTGTCATCCGCCGACGGTAGAGGATGCTCTGGGAGAGACACAGCTGGCCGAGTGTAATGGTCTAGGGTTTGAGCCATACCAAGTAGGACACCATCATGTTTATCCAGGCGAGAGACCATCTCCCGTGCCCGTTCGTCGAACGCGGCGTTGGTGGTCGCCGTCATCTCCTCCACCTTCCTCTCGAAAGTCTGTGCCAATTTCCGTCTCTTCCAGGGCTCCACGAACAGGATCGCCATAACGAACACAAGCAAATTCAGTCCCAGTACCGTCAATGATCCATATGTGGACGCGCTCCGAATCTTGTCCGACCATATTTGCTCCTCATGATAGCGGTGCAGGATGATACGCATGAGCTCCGAGAATTCCCGTTCCACCTCGCTCTCCGTGAGTGCAGCGTTGGCTTTGGCGCGAGCCTCGTTCTGCTCGAAGAGATGGTCTTGCCGAACGAGGGACGTGAACCGACTGACATCATCGTCTGTCCAGGTTGACTTCCGTTGCAGCAGGTCGTTGACCTCCCGCTGAGAATTGGCGCGCTGGAAGACCGCCTTGTCGTACTCTTCTTTCGCATCTCGTGCTGCCTGTCTTGCGGTTTCTATTCGCTGCTCTGCGCATCAAGGCGTAAGATAAACCTACGGAAATTCCGACGAGAATTTTACCTTGGGTAACGACGCGCTTCTTGAGTATTTCTATGTCTCCGTATCCTGTGACCTTGTTCAACTCCTTGCCCAGTTGCGCGAACGTCGCGGCAGCATGCGCTGTGTACCCATCTGCCCTCTGACGTATCATGATGGAGGTGCGTTCCGTCCAGTCCTTTAGCATCTGCTTGAGCTCCTCTACTCTCTGCTCCCGTGTCGACGTGCTCTCCTCCGGCTCCGGTTTCGTGATTCGCTGCGGCTCTGGCACTGCATCCGAAGATTCGCTGCCATTGCTGGGCTTTGGTGGGGGCGATACTGGTGTAGAGAATGAGCGATGTACTGGACGCGTAGACGGTGTCTTCAGCGGATGCAGAGGGCGTAGGGACCGCGATAGACGACAGTGTCGGAGGGGAGATGCGAGAGAGAGCAGCATTGAGACAAAGCAGGTCGATCAAAGTGGGACGAATTTGGGCTGGACGCGATCGATTACATAACGCGTCACTGGATCGCCCGCTTTACACGACACTCAAAGTCGATTTTTCCACCGTGAGAAAACCG
>RWJN01000515.1:0-22842 GCA_004332605.1 Steccherinum ochraceum
CGATTTGGGATCGGACCTTTAGAGGGATTAGTGGGGGTCCTGATCAGATCGTCTGCGACCGTCTGGGCACAGCCTTAATCCAGCTCATCTCGACGACTCCAATGCCAGCTTGTTGTAGACGGTCTCTCATGGCTTCAACTCACTATACGTCCACTGTATCTTGACTATCCTCCAATAGATGGTATATTTTCAAACCTTTTGAAGTCCGAACACGCGCAGCCGCGCTCGCCCCGAGAGGAGATGTACCATCTCTTGGTTCACGCGCAATTCAGAGCAGTGCGGCGAGATACGACCAGCAATGTCAAAAAGGCGTTTTGGTGATACCAAAGATGTTGTATCGGTATGTTGTATCTGAATCTTGGGTGAAATGAAGCTGATTTGGCCGGCACCCTCTCGTATCAGTCGTTCAGAATGGCACGCTGCAAATGCCCCGACTGTGTCAAGGAATGCGGGCTCAACGGCAAGGAAGTCCTCGAAGAGGCAAGGCAGCTGCACGAGAAACACCATGCACGTAAAAAACGCAAGCTACCTTCAGTAGACGCATCAGCATCTGCGCTTCCCGCCTTTGCTGTCCCGAAAACACCACCGCGGGCCCACAAATATCAACGCCGACGTTCACCACCGCGAAGCATATCTCAAGCTCTCCAAGATGACGTTCTGGTAATCCGCTTTATCATCGGAAGGCATTCACTGTACTGACATTGCGCGTCTTGGGTACAGGCTGACCCTGGGCCGTCTAGGGTCAGTACTCGAGTCCCGTTCCTCGACATAACACCTACCACTGGACCCTCACCTTTGGAAGATCATGTATCCAAGCAGTCAAGCGTACTTCTCATGCGCTCGGACGTCAGTGAAGACCTACCTCCTATCGAGGTGGTGTCCTCTAGCAGTCCTACCCTCCCGTCCGTCGACCTCGGTGATGGCGCGGACCAGGGCCCCTTACCGAAACCCGATCTTGAGCCACCACGTCCACCATTTCTGAATCTCAAGTCCGCTGCGACTGACTGGTTTTGGCAGGCGATCATGCTCGCAGTATCACTACTGCACTTACATTATCATCTCTCGCATGCTGGGTGCAATCTGCTGCTGAAGGTTCTCTATCGGATCTTCAGTATTCTTGGGATGTTCACCCCTCGGGCCAAGGTTCCTGTGACGCTGACCACCATTTTCCATCATTTCAAGTGGGACGACCATTTCGACATCCATCCGATGTGCCCCGGCTGCAAAAGGGTGTATCCTGCAGACTCATCTCCTGATGCCGAGTGTTTGCACTGCAAGGAGCCGCTTTTCCACCGTGATGCTTCTTCAAGCTCTGTGCCAGTCGATGAGCAGGGTGGTAGTGATTCGACGTCCACACCAGGAACCAAACCGAAGACGAAACGCAAGCCGAGACTTCAATGTCCTCAAAATGTCCTCTCCAATTCCCTTCTTCGGTTCATCTGGCAGGACGACAACGAGAAACTCTGCGACGATTGGCGACGCGAAGCCTCGGTTTCTGGCAAGAAAATGCGAATTCAAGACGGCGAGATCTGGAAGACACTTGCCGGACCTTCCGAATCGGGTTCAGCACCATTTTTTAGCAACGATCCCATGCGGGCAGACGTCGATGAGCTACGCCTTGGTGTGACACTTGGTTTTGATGGGTGAGTTCTTTCTGTTTCCAACGTGTATGAGGCCTAGGTACATATTCATTCTGACGTACTGATTTCAGATTCGGATACGAGACTAGCCAGCAGAGCGCAACTCACAGCTCTGGAGTCATGTCGCTCTGCATTGCGAACTTGCCTGCCCACCTCCGATATCGCCCTCGCAACTTGATGATGTACGGTATCACACCTGGGCCCAAAGAGCTTACTGCGGATGAAACACAGCTGTTCATGAAGAATCTTGTGGATGAGCTCATCAAGCTGTACGATCACGGACTATTTATTAAAACTCCGCTCTATCCGCAAGGTCAGACGTTTGGTGTTCGTCCGAAATACGATACTGACATCAGTTTTGTATTCATCTATAGGTCGTCGTGTTCGCATTGCGTTGATCGCTGTCTGCTGTGATCATCCGGCAATGTGTAAGGTCTGTGGGTTTGGTGATCATCGTAAAGAAGACGGATTTTGCTCGCGCTGTCACATCAAGCACAGCGAGCTTCAGACTGAAAAAGCGATGACGCTAGACGGTAAGATATCATATTTGCTCTTGGGGAAAGAAGCAGAACTCATACCATCTGTCACTTCGACTGGTAGCGTTTCCTCCACGAGACGGTCAGGAGCATGTACGGAAAGCACAGGAATATCGGCAACTTCCAGATCAGAAAGACCGCGACAAGTTCTTCGACAAACATTCCGCTCGCTACTATGAACTCTCGCGACTGTCATATTTTGATCCTGTTCGTATGACCGTCATTGATCCTATGCACAATATTCTACTCGGTGAGCTTGTCGATCTGTGTTTACTTGTAAATCATTTGTCACCGCTCACTCCAACTTGACCAGGTATTGTGAAGACTCAATGGTTTGATGCTTGGATCAAACCTAATGTTCTGAGGCAACGCACTCAGCAGTCAAGGACACCCCGCGAGCTTGATCGGATCCACGAGTATCTTGCAGCCTTTGAGATGCCAAGTTGGGTCGGACGTCTGCCGCTCCAGGTCGGCTATCCTGCGGGCGGCTCACTTAGCTCAGACGAATGGAAGGCCATGGCACTTGTATATTGTCCTATCATTGTGAGTTGGTTCTACCTTCAGGTTATTCTCCCAGTAAAGTCACCTTATGGTATTAGATTCCGTTGATTTGGGATGAGTGGCGCGCGGTTGCGGTCGCGGACTACAATAAGCATCTAGCTACTTGGGAGAAGACTGAAGCTGCTCGACAGCGTCGTGTACAGACTGCAATTTCAGCCGGCAATCCTCCAAAGAAAGGCGACGAGAATGCAAAACCTAAACCGCAAGAGCCAAAAATGCATCAGAACGACGCAGACAATTTCTTGAAGCTCGCTGCAGCGTTGAAGATAATCCTTGGGCGGTCTGTACGAGATGCCGACATTCCACGTGCACGAACTTTGCTCCAAGAGTACTTGATAGGATTTTTGAAGGTAAGATGAGCTGCTTGCACCGTAGCTCTGAGTCATGGCTAAACCAACACTTTAGATGCATCCCGACTGTGTAAAGCCAAATTTCCATTGGGTCACTCATATTTTTGACCAAATACGCGATTACGGTCCGGTGTACGGATTCTGGACGTTTCTTTTTGAGCGGTTGAACAAGGTCTTGAAAAGCTACGCTAATAATGGACATCATAATGGCGAGGTTGAGACTACGTTCATGCGAGCTTTCACCCGGGACGCAGCCTTGCGACAGACAGTTTGTCCTTCATCTGCTTGTTCAGGACCTACGTACTTACAGACTCATTTGTCAGCTGTCTGCTCTTCGTAATCTTGGAAAACAGGGCGCAGTCTCCAGCGAGGATCAGCGTATAGCCGATATTGCAGCAATTCTATTGTCTGCCGAAAACGATGCTCGCGGTACGGTGGCTTCTATAGCGCGTAGCACCAACGACATAGAACATATCGTCAACGGATCGGTGGCCTCTATATCACTCGATATTGAAGCATTCAGTGAAGAAAGTACGTCTCGTAAACTGCATGCCCGTTGTTGACTTGATGCTCAATTAAAGTGGTCGTCAGCTGTCACTCATCTCTCATTTGGACCAAGGCTTCGTCGCCCATTGAATGTTTCAGAACAGACCGACCTTCTCCACTACTATGAAGACCACCATCCTTCTGCCAACGTGGTTGGGTATACTTCAAACACAGATACTACCACCGCACATCCCGCACTTCTACGCAACCAGCAGCAAAACTTTTTGACGACAACCGCCGACTTCTTCGATCACGTTGTGTGGCAGGGACGTAAGATCAAAGTGTCATCGCTCGCTGCTGTAGCTTCCCCGGACTCTATCGTCCAGCTCGATTTAAGAGGTATACGGTATGTGGGCCAGGTTATCGGGATTCTCACCCATCATCAGCTTGGTATACCACACGGTCGTGAGTCGTTTCTGAATGTACGATGGATGAAACGTCACACAGAGGTCTCAATGGCTCGTTGGGATAGACTGTGAGCCCTTGAGCACATTTCATACTTAATTGGCACTCACATGCTTTGTAGGCATGAGCTTGAGATTTATGCATGGCACGGACACAAATTCCTCGATTCAGGTGTTATCGGGCCCTCTTCTCTTGTGCCGATCACCTCAATCTTGTCTCAAGCTTCTCGAATCAACGTTGAAGGTACATGGTTCACTATTGGGCTGACTCGAGTAAGTACCTGGCAGGTTCGTTCTTCGACTGCAAAGGAATAGAGACTCACACAGCACCGAGCATAGGATGTCCCCGTTCTTGGCACAAGTGTAGAATAAGCAGAATAAATATGTATACGTCTGATGTATCAACATCTTGTTACTGTCTACCATACAGTTTCATTCGTTACGAGATTGATCTCCCGGAACTGTCTGCTCAGGTTCATCGCTCCTCGCATTTCCTGTGGTATTGCGCTCCGCCGAGCTCCCCGCTACACCTGCCGCACTCGCCCCTGCTCCTGCATCCGCAAACCCTGGAAGCACTGTCAAGGACATCTTCATATCCGCAGCGTCTTGGGGAAAGTTGGTGCAATACTGGTCCCACCAGGTACTACTGATCGTAAATTTGTAAAGACGCTCGGTGGGGGGACGGTTGTGTATTAAGTCGATGTCGATACGAGGTGTTGGCCATTGTGCTCGCTTTTCTTTCTTGCGTTGCTTTTGTCGAATCTTATCCAGGTCCTGCATGACTTCGGTGATCTAAAAATTACGCTTGAAGTGAGAGGTGTCAAGATTAAGATAAGTGCTGCAGTACAGACCTTGGCATCACGATACGCAGGACGTTGAACAGCCCAAAGCTCAGTCTGGGCACGCATATCACGACTCAGTCGAGCAGCATCTTGCAGTTTCACCAGAAAATGCTGTCTTGCGGCTTCATCGCCCTCCTCGGGTCCACTCAGGGAATCGGACATGTATTCAGGCTTGCAGAGTTTGCGTACATCACGACCTGTTTGCTTATAGTATTTTGGCGCCGCTTCAAGACGATCTTCGGCCAGCTGCACCGCACCGACGAGCTCTGTGAGCTGTAGCTCAGACGTCCAACACAAAGAAGCTGAACTTACCCATGAACGACGTGCTGCACGTCGAGTTGCTATCACCTGTAGCTCCACCCGCTTTGCGAACTCGGGATCGGTCTTTTTGCGATGGCTCTTGCGTTGGACACGAAACTTTTCTTTTGCAAAACTCTCCAAGTCAAAGATGTTGAACAAAACATTGGTAAAGGGAAGATCGCGCCGATTGGGATCCTGCAGCGGCGTCAAGAATTGATCAGTCTCGGTGTACGGTGCTAGAGACGTACGGTGCTAGAGACCTACCGTCTGCTCCTCCCAAACAATCTTCGCCGCTCGAGTCACAATGAGAGCGTTGATGTCTTGATCAGTATCCTTGGTAAAATCCCACTTCCAGTGCTCCACATTGCCAGTTGACCTGTTTGTAGTATTGGTAGTGCCGTCGCCGCCGGTGTGAATCCCAGGTCCTGTAGAAAGGCGGAACGACTGAGAAAAGAACAAGCTAAGATTACTGATACAACATACCTGTAGGAGCGACATCTTCGTCATTCTCTGTATCTGCATCCGATCCCGATGAAGCCGTCAATGTTGTTCGACGAGTGCGCCGGCGACGCCCGCGACCAGGAGTTTCGTTGGGTTTGGTACCAGTGATCATGCATAAGGCTGCATGAATGTGAGACTACCAGTGCATCAGGTCAATGTGAGCGAACATAAGTCACATCGGCATACCTGAAGCTTTTGACGGACTTCTACTTGTGGCAAGGTGAGATCTTCAACCTTGGTAGCCAGAATAAACTTGGTGCGCCGTTTCTTCCTGGTGGCGCGCGTTGCATGCGGACTGTCCGAATCCGAACCTGAGTTGGTGTTGCTGGGACCGTTAGGGTGCGGTCGCTTCTCGGCCACCGTTTTCACTTGTCCTTCTAAGGCTTCCACTCGATTTTGCATGGCATCCAAGGTGGAAAACAGCGAATCAACAGTGTGGGCGGGCATGGTGACCATCTGGGTGTGTGGTACTCCACCAGGTCCAAGCTGAAGGTTGTGATGGAAATCCGGAGTGCCGAGTGGACCGGTAGCGTGAGGATGTGCTGTCATAGAGACCATGCCATTTGCCAGCATTGGAGGGTAGGCATTGCCATAGTAAAATGGGGGAGAAGGAGAGCCTACGGCCTGAGGATGTGTAGCGGATATGTGAGGCTGCGAGTGCGAGCGGTGAGGCTGAGGAGTCGACGCCATCTCACAAGTACCTGCAGAGCGCGAGGGTGAGTCATACACCCTCATGGGACACCGCAAGAGCTGGAGGTGTTGAGCGCCTACGTGATCGGGTCTTCAGCCGACCAGTTTGGTAGCACATTTGTTGCCCTATCTTCCGCAACACCGTCACTCAAAAGTCGCCACAGCAATCAACAACACTCACCTGCCGAGATATCTGCTATGCCTTTCACCATAAAACGCGAATCCATGGACCACTCGCTGAACAGCCTACGCCGCCACGAAGTCACAGAGATTTCTCGGCAGCGGACCCCTGGGGACGAGAACAAGTATCCCCTATTGTTTCAAGTGCGTTAGTATGCTAATTGAACTCTGGGTACGAAGAACTCACTCTCAGATTCTATTAAACAATCTTAGACGGATACCGAGCCGACGATGATACAAACGAGCCCAATCCGGCGTCCCAACGAAAACCCTGAAAAGACGACCATCTCCAGACCCAAGTATCCTAGGCGAAGTGCGGATGCAGCAAACAAGTCACTCGAAGAGTACGTGCAGCTTGACTGATAGTCTGACGAATGGGCTTGGGGCTGAACTAAAACTTATCGTCAATTCAGGCTATACGGAGAAAACGGAGCAGAAAACTCACAAGTAGGAGAGACTCAGTACTTTGAGTATCTCACGGGTCCCCCTCGTGCCGTAACACCCCCTCACTCTCTCGACATCCCAAATCTCTCGCCGTTATCACCGCCCAAATACAAGCCGGACTGGTTAACGAGGGTCGACAAGTGGGGAAGGGTATCCATTGTGCCGAATGATGCTATACCGGACAGCATTTCTGCGTCCAGTGAACGGGCAGCTTCGGAAGACAGGAACTCAGCCTATGACAGTCTCCCTGGTCCTGAAGACCAACAGTCCCAAGTAGTGGACGAACCTGAATTCGGCCCAATGGTCCTAGAACCTGCCGACCCTGAAAGTCCATCACGCGCCGAACTTGGTATAGAACCCAACATGGAGAAGTTGAATCCGCTGGATGGTACCTGTACGTGTTCGTGTATACCAAGGATATCTCATCAGAGTTTGTTTATGTCTACGGGTACAGGTCAGCGTGTTGTCGCTTGCTTCAAGCAGGTGGCTGCGTTACATCGTCAGCAAGCAGCATCGTACGACGAGCTTGCTGACGCGTTGGCTGATTTTGGCCAGTCGATGAATGCGGCGCACTTCAAGAAGGTTCTGGAAGGTATTTCAGGTATGTTGAGCGCGAGAACGAAAGTGCGACACTCACATTGTGCCTAGGAGCCGCGAATCTCGAGTCACCTTCCAGCGCGTACCAAGATTTGCCGGTCGACGTCAATGCTGCTGCGGAAGTAGGGAATAAGCACAGCAAGATTGGTAGGCCTTCAGGAGGCAAGAAACGTCGTCGGTCCGACGAGGTATTGTTGATTAAGGCCAAACTGCAAAAGCAGTATCATGAGTCCGGAGACGGTGAGGAGGACGATGATGTGGTTGGTGGCACTGGTTTGTAGTAGATGTAGATCTGTGTGGTAATGTAATTGCAGCGTTGTTGGTCACTATAGAGTGTGACCTGAGATTCAGTATTGAACCTCGAGGTGGCTGGAGTACAATTACAGCGAGCAAAGCGAATGCCACTGCCAACAATCTCAGACTCGCACACAATAGACGGCGAGTCACGTGCTACCGTCAATATTCCGTTCTGAATCTCAGGCGCTTGCGATGTTGATTGCTATACGATTAGGCCGTTACGGCCAGGTACAAAGATATCGTCTGTGCTATGGACTATAATAGATGTGCCCAGCCTGTCCGAGCATATTCAAAGCGATGGAATGCTCAGACGACCAAAAGTGAGGTCGGCGAGATGTATCCAGCTGGGGTCGCCTGATCTGGGCACACCGTGTGCCGATCAGGTCTGAGAGACGTGTCATCAGCTGGGCGTAGCCATCTGGGCCGATCTTCACCTGATCCCACCAGAACGGGCCAAAACGCAGTGACTTCGAAACGCGAACCCGCCCTCTTCGCGGGCCATCTTTCTTCACCCTCTTCGCAAACAGCCTCTCTGCATCGAACTGAAGGATCAAGGAATATATAAGCGGAGGGTATAAGAACGATGCACGGAGAGAAATGAAAAGTTGGAGCCCGAGACAAATTGAAGACGGCTGGTTGGAGCTATGAGAATTGGAGGACTCACCTCTCAAAGCTTAAATAAAGCTTTGCACGCATAAGCTCATCTTTTAGACACTACCACTCGCACAACTTGTTGCGTCCGGTTCATTTGTCGTCCCAACGTTAGCAAACATCTCCCTTTTACGCGCTTCACTCTTCATCCTATACGCTCTACTGGATATCATCTTCGTCCTATGCTTCTCAGGAGAATGAGCACATACAGCGGTGGGCGACGCAGAGCCTCGACTCACGTATGTGTGAAAATAACAATCGTCGCATATCTCCTTCAGCGGCGTCAGCCTCGCTGTGAGTTGCGGGAAGAGTGCTCGTACGAGGTCGTTGGTGCATGAGTAAATCTCCGCAATAGTTTCCAGGGAGTCTTCGGCGGTGTGCGTGGACGGTTGCAGAGCGTAATGACGGAGGTCAAGGAGGCTGTGGTTTGCAGCGAGAACGGCATCGAGAACCTTCCACGTGTGCGATGAAAACGACGCTAGTGTATGCCCGTCAGATTCCGAGTCAACCTCGAAGATTACCACCGTAACTCCGGCTGTGAACGTGCACTGCAAGATGGCGCCCACGTTGGTGATGCTTTCAGAGAGGGACATAGAGAAGTCGAAGGATATCTTCAAAGTTGTATGCGCTGTTGAGAGCAGTTGTCAGAGTGGGTACGTCAAGCAGACTAGAAATCATACCGGAGTCACGAGTGAACGATATATTCCAATCGCCAACGTAGCGTGGCGATAAAGAAACCTCCTTGATGAGGGAACGGCTATAGATTTCGAAAAGCCTTGCCAAGACAGTCTGTGCTTGGAAGACTGTCGTACTGCTCCAAGCCGCTTGGTCGCGATGTCGCCCGAACAGATGAATATTCGGAGCCGTGGCTTGAGGACCGAGCCTGATGGAGTTTGCGATCTCGACCAATACTGGCCAAGGAGAGTGGACTGTCACTTTATCGTGTGGGCGTAGATGAAGAGGTCCGAAATTATGGCTCCTGGAGAGTTCCGCCACAGCGCTATCGGGGAAAAGTTTGAGGTGGTATGTGGAGAATGGAGCGATATGAGAGAACCGGCAGTAGCGAACGTCCACCAGTTCTACATCACGATATTGGAAGGTGTGACACGCTCGGTGAGCCAAAGGATGAAGTCTTCCTAGATCCACACCCTTGAGCGTGAGCTTGATCGGGTTCGTTGCCAGAAGCAAACCGAAGAGTTGTACTAGCGCGGCAGAGATCCAGGATTGGTCCGAGTCTGCCGTCACATTGATTGTGAGGAATAAAACTTGACTGCAGAGGGAACGCGATCCACGAAGAATACCGACGACAGACGTTAGGTTCTGTCTCGAGCGGAGAGTGATGTGTTGGCATAAATGGAGGCGGCAGCGGGGGAGGAAAGCTCTGCAGACTGCACTGCACGCCAACAACGCTGCTGTCTTTTCCTCTAACCCCCAACCCATGCTGAGCATCGAGAGGTCGATCCTGTCGATGATCTTGTCCCATATCTCCGCGGGTAGCGGGACAGTGCCCACTGCGCGAGTTGAGGATACAGCAACGAGGATCCCTTGAGGAGGAGTCCAGTGTGTGTCCCAATCCGTCTCGCTCTCTGTGCGATAAACAACCACATCCGAGCCGACGGTAGCTTGGTCCATCTGCACATTGCGCATACTAGTTCAGCAGGATGCGTAAATCACTCAGAAGTGGGAAACTCACCGGATATCGGACTGGACAGTCCCGAACGCCCTGCACTTTCCGCAGGTCGGTATAAATGCCACAAGTGGCGCTTATTGAAGGGAAGACTTCCGTTGCTACGACAGAACTCAAAGATACATAGGCGAGACCGCTCGGAAATGAAGCTCTGGAAGTCGTTCAAACGCCTGCAGCACTGGTCACTCGGATACACGCGAACTTTACGCGTATTGCATTACTGGTAGGTTCCAACGGAAGTCGCAGGAAAAGGTCTTCGCAGCTTAACAGAAATGCCTTTGGTCCTCACTTGAATACGATGGGAGGAGTGAGGATTCATAGTGAACACATACGCTGATAACCATACAATGTCCTCGCCGCAGTCTATACCCCAAACGCCACCGTCGTCGCCCCATACTGCGCCGAAATCAGTCTCGCCTCTCCCTCTTCCTGCGCACCGTCCAGCGGGTCCCCCGCACCGGCAGCGACGTAGATGGGCACGAAATGCTCCGCGCGTGGGTGAGCGTGATGGAAGCCTTCGTGCTTGAGCAAGTCCAAGAGCGCGGATTTGCGCGCGGAAGCCTGGATGAGGACAAGGGTAGTGAGCGACGAAGACGAAGAGAAAGAGCGAACGAGAACGCACGTCCGTGATACTGGCGCCGTCAACGACTGCTTTGTCAAAGGCTTTGTGGATGGGTTTGGCAGTGGATTCAGCGAAGCACGAGAAATCCCGTAAGTTATGGATCGTCAATCCCCCAGAGAGAACGAGGACGTTCTCCTCTCTACCAGAACGTCAGCATGTCTCGCAATATCACCGGAGGCAGTACAACACACCTTAGCTTCCGCAGAGCCCTACCCAACTCCCAATTCTTCTCTCCACTCAAGCTTCCGTCCAAACTCATTTCCACGATAGGAATGCTTGTGAATTCCTCTCCAAACATCAATCGGAAGGGTACGAAAACACCATGGTCCAGCCCCGGTCCGCTGAATCCGCGTCCGTCTTCGCCTCGCGCTTCGGTCTTGGGTGTTGAGTGAGCGGAGATGCCTGCCTGTACGCAAGGCTGTGAGGGCGGGTACCAGTAGAAGAAAAATACTTACCTCCTTGAGGAGGTCAATGACTCGTTGGGTGATAGTGCTGTCTCCGCGTGATTTGAAGTTGAGTTGATATAGTTCAGGTTGGAAGCCGTAGTAATCCATCAAAAGCGGGTTCTCGTCGCCATAGTCGGTGACTGTTGTACACATCAGTCGGATTTCAAGCAATTCAAAACGTATCACGCACCCAGCTGCTCCCCATTCGTCTCCCAATGCGCACTAACAACCACAACCGCCTTCGGCCGATACTTCTCCAACAACGCCGGCCCGAACATCTTCAAAAACGTCGCCAGCGAGCCGTCAGGGCCCATAGCTTGCAGCATCGCGTCCGATCCGCGTCCACTGATCGGCATGGCGAGCATGGGCGAGCCGTGGCCGAAGAAGAAGGCGGGGATCTTGGAGGGAGTGGAGGGGAGCGCGGCGAGGGCGGCGCGCCATTCTTCGGGGGTTCTGGGGCGGGCGGTGGTGGAGGGTGACATGGTTGTGGAGCTGATCTTGCGAAAGAGTGAGAGAGTGTTGAGGGGGGTGAACGAGCGGGCAAACAGGATGGAGATAAAGAGGACTAGGAGCGCGATGAAGAGAGGTCGGACGAATTGCGAACCGGCCAGGATGTTGAGGAGCGTAGCAGGGGTATTCGGAGAGGTCAAACCTGAGAAAGTCGAGGGTCTTTATGATAATGCGGCTCTCGCTGCGCAGGTTGAGAGCGTGGAGGAAGGTGAGAGCATCGTAGAGTAGGTGATCTTGAAAGGTTAAATCATTCTGAATCCGCAAGATTATCAGACGCGTATGCTTGCAAATCACGAGTCATACCTGCTGACCTCTTTACGCATTTTGTCCCGCAACGTTCGTCCTGATACGTACTGGCCGTGGCTGGTCCTGGGAACGAGAATGTCAGTGAGACGAAGAGGATGATCCTAGTGGAAACTCACCTTGCATTAAGGACGAAAACCCACTCCGCGTCCGCACAAGCCAATGCAGCGCAAGAATGGCGGCGATGGTGGTGGTGGACAGTAACGCAGGCGGAAGCTGATCTTGAGCTGATCGACCAAGAAGCAAGAGGCAGATCGCGTGATCGGGCCCGTGCGCACTGCGCCCTCCTCTCGCTACAGCACCAGAGTCCCCTCCTCCCCTTGTCTCGCACCCTCTCCTTCACGCTACGAAGATTCGCTCGGCTGCGGCGCGAAGCTCGTTCTGTCCTGGTGAGCCCATGCTTTGCCTTTTGGGTTGTACTCTGAGAGACATTCCAAACGAAGCCAACCGTCCACCTCGAGCTCCTTTGTCGCTCTCCTGACACCCTACTCGCTCATGTCTTGCATAGACGTCTCCTTCGTCCTCCCCTCAGCTCGCATACACCTCCCATCTCCACGATCCTGTCGCCCCTCTATACCACACGCCAACCGCCACAGGTCCGTGCTTCCTCTTCCTTCCCCGTGCACACTCAGCCGACCCTTCGCCATTCCGTGCTGTGGATACCCCTGTGTGATATATACCGCCCTCCGAGTGTGCTAGTGAGCTGGAAAGATCAATTATAAGCGGAGAGTCAACGTGAAGTCCAGGTGCGAGAGGTACGTACCCGGCTCGAACGCTGCAGCTCGCGAGCTCGTGATGTTTGAAGGTCTCGTTCATGACTGCATACGTCACTGTGCGTGAGCCTGCAAACACATTCCATGAGCGTTGAACCGCAAGTGGGTAGTTGAGATAGAGGAACAGCGTACTTTGGTAGGTACATGATCCGTCTTCGATGCCGAAACCCTCCCCGAGCGGCACCCATTGCATTTTTCGTCCACCGTTGGTGTTGGCAGGTGAGTCTGATGGGGTCGCTCGCGGGTGAGGCACATTGTTCGAGTCGGTCTAAGTGAAAATTTGCACGTACCAGAGAAACACGCATCGATGTTGGAGTACCCTCTCAAAGAAAGTACGAGACTACACAAACCTTGAGCATCAGTAAGAGCTCGGATCGGAAAAATCGGGTCATTGCGCACCTACGAGAGTGTGGTCCTCGCCGCTCATCCCTCTCAGCCTCGCAGACCCGTCCATCTCTTTGTCGTTGTGACGCTGTCTGTGCAAGAACAACAGAAGATTGAAAGGAGATTCAAGTTCAGAATAATATAGAGACGTACTCTACATAGTATCGCGATGGTATCGCGCATTGAAAAGCAGCACCATCCGCGACCGTCGTAATTTCCGTGCAACCACGTGTATGTGCGGAGAGCTATGTGCAGACCATCGAGCTGAGGAATCAGATGTAGGGTTGAGAGACGAGACGCGCTGTGCTGCGAACATGGAGCAAGAACAGTAAGAACGTATGGAGGAACAGGTGATGGTGGAGAGAAAAAAGCAGCCAGGCTCCTCCAGGCTCCTCCTCCTCCAGATGAGCGCTCTGCGTGACTGTGGACCGACCACATCAACACACTCCTCGAATCTCCCATCTTCATCACCACGACTCAACCACAGTCTCACAGAAGGCATATCTCATTCCTGGAATGTCGCTGGCTCCAAAGCTTCCGATCGAACTACTGGAGATGGTCGTCGACACAGTCGATGCGACATGGTGGTGGGAACCTGGGTTCCGGCAGTCCACATTGCAGGCGTGCTCGTTGGTCTCCCAGATACTGCTTCCTCGATGTCGCCTGCATCTTCACGCAGCTCTCATCGTGCGCTCCGCAGACCAGCTCGCAGCGTTCGTTGTTCTGCTAAACCGCAGCCCAGCCCTCCGCAAGCGGGTGTTTTCCATCACCATCGATGGCAGCCATGGAGCCAACCAGTCATGGGTGTCGACCGTCCCACTTCGTCTACCGCTCCCTATGCCCTCCCTTCGCTGGGTCTCCCTTCAGAACATTGATCTGGCCCTTCTACATCCCGACACTTACAAAGCATTTCGCCCTTTTCGAAGCCTACCAGTGGTTTTTGACCAACGTCACGTATAGCAGGTACTCGCAGGTGGTCCGGCTACTCGATGGACCTCTCCGACTCAGTTTATCGGAATCTATTCCAAGTGGAAGCACCGCCGGATCAGGTCTAGGCCTCGTATCATTTCATCGAGCATCTAGCTCAGCTACCTTCACTATGAAGTCGTCTTGGGAGCGACTTGGGCACTTTGCAAGTCATGTCGACGTCCGCACAGTACCTCAAGACGGCTTCCAGATCTCTTTGTACCCAATCACCACCGGGAAGCATCCCTTCCATCTTTCGGACACGGCTGTCGCGTTTGATGTCTCAAGACTCTTCGAGAGATGTGTTGGGAGGAAGTGCGACAAGCTCAGGATCATCCTCTACCTTGGCTTCGAGGGCACGTCGACCTTCTCAACCATCCAAATGTTACAATACGGTGCGTATGCGCAGTTGAATGTAACACTACGTTGACTGATGACTTGCTTAGATGAGAAGAATGTCCTTCAACTGACCTTGGACGTCGACTCACTCGACGACGACGTAGTCACTTCGGCCGCGCATATTTTCCATCACACGTCATCGGAGGTGTTCGACGAGTTTCTCCTTCAACTTGAACCTCGTCTTCACTCCTCCCTTGCGCATGATACCAAGCTCATGAACTCGGTCAGCCCGCCTCCTCAGGACATCTTTGCCATCACGTCACGCTGGAAACCCCTTGATGAAGCACTGTCTCGCTCCAAGTACCCCGGTATCCGCAAGTTCAATGTGATATGTGAGCTGAAAACAACCGTTCTCCCCGTGGGTTATGAATGCGTCAACGACCTCGTCCGGGATATCCTACCGACATTCGCGGCCGAAATTCCGCCTCCGGTGTCTTGCCAAGGCTTTGGCCCCTACGATGCCCTGGGGGTCCGCGGCGTGTGTGCATATCATAGGTGAGATCCATTCATATAGTATACTGAACGATACTTTGCTCAGTAATTTTAGGGATGATCATGTAGGGCCTTGAATGCGGACTCAAGCCCGGATGATGGCGTTATACGTGAGGTGATGGAGAGTGATGGGATGGAGCCATCTTCGCAAACTGTGTACTCATCAGTGAAGCGTAGTGGAGAGTCACAAGCTAGTGCGTTGACCCTGCCCGAGACTATCCTGAACCTGTATTGACGACATTGATCCAACACGCACATATACAACGCAGGAATAGCGAACATATCCCTCAGCTCGGATCACCGAGCTCATTCACTTTCATCGGTGCTGGCCGGTCAGTTCTCCAACTTTTGAAACATACTGATCTCAGCGATTGACTTGAATATACCGTCCTTCTGCAGCCTTTCACGACCTTTATCACGACCACCTACGATCTCCAATACTCCTCGCGTCTCTCCTGAGTTCATTTTAACAGTCACCATGCAACCCACATCCATTCTCATCGCGCTCGTCACCCTCGCGTGCACTACGACCTTCACCGCCGCCGCTCCTACAGCAATCGTAACCCGAGGCGTCGACGAGATATTGGCCCGCGACGAGCTCCGTACCCTCGGCGCCCGAGACATCATTGAACTCCTGCATGCGCGCAACTTCGACGAGTGCGTGCCACTGTTTCTTCTCTTTGACTTCGTCACTCTGAGTCTAACACACGTCTTCAGCGCAAGCGACTCGAATCTCATAAGACGTGGAGGCGTTCAATCAGTTCCCGGACCCGTAGCCAACCACGCCCCCACAGCCCTGTCCGGCTCAAGGGAAACCAACACCAACGCCAACACCAACGCTGCTGGGGGTGGTGCTCCCTCGCATCAAAGTCTGGGGGCAGGGACGTCGTTGCTTTACCACGACGACAGAGAGCCTCCAAGCAACCCAAGCAACCCGGATGTTACACTCACGATGCCTCGCCCTCCCGGTTTGTAGTTGTCTGGGGATGTATTGTGATCATGGAGAGTAGTATTGGGGAATTGCTGTACTGCGCAGCGGTACATGGGGACGTTGGGAGAAGCAAACAGGACGAAGGCGCGAGTAGGGATTGTATGTCAGTCATAGTCGTAGAGAGGCTGAAAATTGGATCTCCAAGACTGGACGTGGTTCGGTTCAGATCAATGGATAGATGTCCAGTTTCTGTGAGGAACAGTCACAACGAAGCCACGTAGATCCCACTACAGCCGTGCTTCTCGAGCAGTGTCGCCGCAAGCTAGAGCCATTCTAAGATGGATGCCTCGCCGATGGAAGAGGAGGGGCTTACTCACTGTCTTTAGCAAAAAAGACGTCGATAACGACCGACACGCTTCAAAGGCGGCTCAGTCGTAAGCTTCGAAAGACAGTTCGATGACAGACCGTCAGCCGGAGAGAACGGGGATATTCTCTTGCGGGAGTTCTCCTGCAAGTCGTGTCAGCACATCTCATACTTGCGACCTGGAGTAACACTACACACCTCAGCTCCTCCTCATCTCAGTTTGAGGCCTCAATATCTCCCTGCTCAAGAGTCAAATCTCCGCCTAATTCGACTCATCTCCACAATCGTGGTGCTCCCGAACATTCTCCAGACCAGAAGGGGGCGTGAACGCCACAGGATATCCCAGCACTATCGCAACAGCACGATGATACTCTGAGTGTTGATCGGACAGACAAGTTTCCCTGCTCAACGGTGAGCACAAGGCAGAAGAAGAGAGAAGAAGTTGCGTACAGTGGCATGTTGCGCGATGGACCAGTCGTGCGAGATCTGATTACTGCGAGCTTCATCGAAAGAAAGACGAGGCTGCGGTACACGTCAACTCACAATTGTACGAGAGGAAAACGTATCACGCACCTGGGCAGCCACTACTCATCACTGAATGTCTACTGATCACTCAGATCATCTTGAGCTAAAGGATGACCCAAGTCACCCTGCTCAATCGACTTCAGCCATGAGCATCGTGGCACGGGGGCGCCGTCTGCGGAGAGCGGGGCTGACAAAGAAAGCGGAATGGAGATTGCTGGGTCAGAGGGAGAAAACAACGTTGCAAGGCTGGTCGACATCTAGAGGCGGATCCGGGGACGATGCGAGGAGTAAGAATCTGACGACGACCGTGCCGAGGGGAGGGCCTGGGGAGGGGACTTTCGCGCGACGTCACACCAGCGGCACGTGCTGTCACAGAATCATCGAGTGACATCACGGCGAGGTCCAGTCGAAACGTGACTCTGGATCTGCCTCTTGCCCTCTTGCTTTGTTTGATCCAACAATCTTCCCAATTCTTTTCTCGTCGTTCCCCTCCCAAAGCGTCACATCGTACGAAACCAATTCTATTTGATCAAAACCACTCTTTTCTTTGTTAAGCGTTGACCCAAGCGTCATGCATGACTGCTGCAGAAGCGTCGATAAAGCTCGTCACTGCCTACGCATCCCAAACCAACGGCACTAAAAACGGAAGAGGAGAGATCAAGAACTCTTTCACACGTGTACGCACTACAGAAGGTTGGAACGCAGGGCTTTGATTTTCCAGGCAAGTTTCTCAATCGCCGATTGAGGTCGTGTCACTAAGGAATATGTGCTCGTCAGCCCACGTCCTCATGACTCATGAGAGATCCAGTTTTCAACTTTCCAAGAATTCTTTCTCTTGCGTAGCCGTTTATCGTGGGCTCTGGACTCACAAGCTGCACTCGCACGTACCTTCCCGCCGAAGCCTTGACAGTACGCCCGCGTATCTGCCTGCATGGCAATTGTCCGCCGCAATGTCTCAACGACATCTCGCTGTCCACTGTCATCTCGGGCGTATAGCAACCAATAGGGGGCAAGAAGTTCAATACGACCCACATCGACGACGAACACCTAAGTCAGGTACGTACACCTACATCTGAAATGCCACTCTGTGCCACTGATTATTGAGCAGGGAAGGTCGCAACGAAGACAGCAAAGTATTCGACTACGTTGGAGAGCATTGACACGCAGATGGACATTTCAGATTCGCCGGATGTGTATGGTACTGAGGATGCGCTTGTTGTAGCTCAGATACGACACTGCAATTCGACGGATGAGCAAAGGATGTTGGCTACTATCTGCCAGTTGCTCTGCTTTCATGTCGCTGTGGCGTCACGCCGCCGCCGGCGATCCCATTTCACCCTCATTTCTCAGCAGTTGAACAGCATGATCCTGATCGGTCCAGCATACAGGTCGCGATTGCTGCGTGCACGTCCCACTGCCGCAGTATATAACCCCTCTGTGAGGTATCGCGGAGACTGGCAAACACTCACTTCTGCACCCGTTCTCACCTCGCCTCGGACCGCACTTGGACCGCACTCTTCTTACTACTTAATATGAGCAGCTCAAGGTAAGTGACTAAATTCTCGAATTTGTTTGTAACTCACTGCACTTACGTAGCTCTTTTATCTCACTCGAGGCCTATACCCAAGCTGCATTGTGTAATTTTTAGCCTGACTTACCGCAATACGAGTGCTGACTCTCGTTTTCACACACCCACACTCCGTATTCAATCTTCAGGTCTAGTCGTGTACGATACCCTCCTAACGCTTTCTAGAGAGATTGAATGCATCTGGAGACGAAAGCTGAGCGTTGTAACAGCAATCTTTCTGCTTCAACGATGGATGTTGGTCCTAAACGGGATAGTCCAGAACCTGCCAACAACACGCCTTTGGGTGCGTACATGTTTTGACCAAGCCAGTTGGAACTACAAATCCCTTCTCACGCAATAAACACAGGAGTATGCTTGTCCTTATTCATCGATGTTTTCAGTTCATAAGTGGCATGCTAGGTGCAAGAGCTTAACCGTCGTCGATAACACCCTCACGCTCCTGGGATTCCTGAGCACTGCTGGTACGCGCATGTCCCATGATTTTCGACGCAACTTAATCTCTATAGCACAGCCTTTTCCACCTTCAGGATATGGGCTATCTGGGGACATGCTCTCGGTCCCACGGTCGCAGTTGCTGTTGCAAGTGCAGTCGTACCGGCCATGAACCTTGTTGGTGCTGCATGCACTTCGCACGATTCACCTCATATCTCACTGTTGAATCGCAGTATGCCTTTACTCAAGCCACGTTCTTTGCTGTCGCGGATGGTAATTGTGTACATGGTTCCAAGTTTTCTCTTGCTGTACTCAGTCGGTGAGTTCTCTTGGTATCATTGTTTGAACGTAAACCGGTGACCACCATCGGCTTCGCCGGCACAGTCGTACGTATTCTGCCTCCTACATCTTCGAGACTGAGGGTACTGATGGGATGGCCCACTTAGTGGAATATACTACACGTAGTGCTGCCGTTGCACGCGACGCTCTCGTGCTCGTGCTGACGTGGATCAGAACGGCGGACGTATGGCGAGAAAGCAGGAAAATCAACCCATTGAAAATAACGGTAACCACGCTTCTTCTCCGGGATGGTGAGATCATGGATTATTCGTTTGCGTACAAGCGTTTACTGATACTCTTTGACATTTCAGGTACAATATACTTTGGGTACGGACCATAATCGCGCCTGCATGGATAACGCTGAGTGTACTGCAGAATGTTGCTGATCGTGAACATCGTGGTATTTCTCCTCAATGCCCTCGAGTCGCCGCTCAGGACACCAGTTAGATTCACAGCTGTATTGTATGCGTAAGTCGACGACAGATCAATCTTGTTGTCTTAACTCTCATCACTCCTTCTCGCATGCTAGCATCGATGCCAATTTGCTTGCTCGATTCATACTCGATCTCAGAAGCGTCCACGAATCTGGATCTAACGCCCCCCAGAATGTATCAAGCGTGGTATTCGCTGCGTCCCTTGGTGGGAATATGGGAGCTCCACTCGGGATCGAGGACTCGACCTGGGTCACAGGCCCCGCCGACGACGTCGCCAACGAACACGGCCAGCAGTACGAAGAGGCGGTAGTGCCTTTCCGCGCCGGCTTGGGATTAGATCCCGAAGAGGTACCTTCGGTCGAGGCCGCGTCGTACGTCCTTCACAACTTTCTCTGAGATAGTGTTTCCCCACGCTGATGACCTGTACAGCACCGACCGCGACGTGGCCTCCAACTCTGCAAGCGTTGGGTCCAGTCTCGACATTGAAGAAGTTCCTCGCAACGGGTCTACCACCGCCGACAGTGTCTAGGCAAGACGAGCTCGCTGATCAACTCATCTGTTCGCTGCGGGCAGTGGAACCTACAGTGATCCCTCGTTTTTGCATACTTATGAACATCATTCCTGTTGTAATCTGATCGTGCATACTGTAGAGTACAGAAGCAAAGTCTATTCCGCATGATCGTGCGCTGAGATCAGCGTCGCACATCCCTCTTCCGTCGTGCTGAGTCTCCAACTTCAGCGGCGACGAAAATAGGTGCGAACTCTTCGGCGCGGAAATTGGCCCAGTGTTACAGGGATGATGAGCAGGGCAGATCTGCGTATCGAGACCTGTGCTCGGTGCAGGAGTAGTTAGAGAAGAGAAGAGAGGGTAGAAGAGAGGACACGCACCTCTATGACGACTTGGTCGATTGCATTGTGGATGAGTGAGCAATGGTCTCGGAGAATCTCGAGGCACCACGTAAGCTGTGGACCGTCAGTCCGATGAAGACGACAAGGGAGATCCCGTCTCTGGAACCGCGTCAGCTCCAGCCAGGTTGGCTAAGAGTCAATGACAACATACCTTCCTGCAGAACCCTACTCAACACCCAGATCTTCACTCGACTCAGACAACAGCACTCTCCAAGCGCAACCTCATCCATGAGAACTCCCCAGACTTGATGTAGACCAAAACGAATACGGGGTGACTCAGGTCCGCTGAGCCCGCGTCCGCCACCGCTGTAGCCTTCGGTCTTGGCTGTTGAGGCCGAGCGGACAGCTATTGCTCGGATGTCGGTAAGACTCGAAGACTCGTAGAGGGAAAGGGTTAACGTACGTCGTCAAAGGACGCGGCAGGCAGTGATGTTCTACCAGGGGATGCCCATCAATACGGGCGGTGACTGGAGTTCAGATTAGTCCACATACAGAGGGGAAGCAATGAGATATTACGCACCAAGTTGCTCTCCATCCGTCTCTCAATCCGTCCCAGATTACTGCAATCGCAGAGACTCCTCTGGAATTGCGGATGCACATAGCTTGTATGCGAGTTCCGTTCACTGAGAGAGCCAAGGGAACGCGGCTGCCAGAGTGTCGAGGACGTGCTGGAGGAAGACGCCAGATGGCTGAGATCAATGGCTCCCGCCTGACTGGACACTGGTCATGACGGAGACATGAAAGCGGGGAGGCGTATCAAAATATCAGTCTCATCGACGTGCACTTGACGTAGACGGTGGTTTGTGATGGTGAGGAAGACGTTGGGAAGACGCAAGGAAGACGAGAGGACAAGAAGAAGAGGAGGCTGCGACGCTATGATACAAATCTGTGTCACGGTCTCGCGCGACGTCACACTGCCGCGGCACCACGTGCTACCGTCACACCGTCGTCGGCCGAAGCTGTGACACCACAGACTTGCACAATGATCTCTTCCTCCGACGTTCGTCTGGCCGTTTCCCCTCCGAAAGTCTGCATCTCCTCGCATGTACCGCACTCTACCAGCAGATGGCCACGGTGGCGAGCTGCGAGTTGCTTCCCTTTCCGTGCTCAGCGCAACGCAATACAAGCTTCAACAGGTGCGTACTTGCGTTTGCTTTCTTCAGCAATCTTGCGTTGAAGCTGGCCTCAGTAGTCTTCAAGACCCTAGGCCATTTTGTCTGAAGACCACTCGTGGAATCAAAACCCAAGGGATTGGATAGACACGCTAGAGATGAATGCCTCGTGGGGCGCGCTTTGACCTCTCAAGCGGGTAATTTCCCCTTCTTATGTCTAGTTGTCTAGTAATTGATCACTGCCATACATTCAGCGCTCTGCCTGCTTGAGAAAGAAGCCCGCGATGGCGGCGAAGACCTCCAGAGCTTGTCATCGTGCCGTGTCTTGCATCATCACCACTCACGATCGTGTTGGCTTATGGCTCCGACCGCAAAGATGAATGTCGAGGATCAATTCGAGCAGAGGGGCGACTGTTAGCGAAACAGAAGAGAATGAGATCGAGCACTGGTGCGTACGCTGTTTGTTGCATGGCTATCCTCTTTCTGATCCCGTCTCCGTCGATACAGCAAGTTCAAGTCGGTTTTTGCGACATCTGTGCACTGAAAAAAAAAACACGTCAGCAGCCCCGTAGCGAGCTGCGCCGTTGGCCGCATTCAATGCAACGAGTCCGAAGACGAACACGCTCGCTTTGCTTCGTCACGGCGGCGCTCTGCACTCCTTGACAGTGTACACTGAAGCATGGAGAAAGGATATGTCACCATTTCAATCAAGTCAGCATTGCCTTGCTGCATACGGTCCACGTCTTTTCTTGGCGTCGGCGGCCACACCTCGTCGCTTGCGTCTCCCCAGCCAACGTCGCTGAACACGGAGCTGAGAGAGGACCGAGCCATTTTCTCTGCGTTCGGAAGCGAGTTCGGAGCTAAGAGCCGGTAAACCCAAGGCGAGCAACTTTCTGACCACTTCAAGACGTGATCTCAAAGGATACATTGCAGCTTCCTAGTGGCATCCCATTGCTAGCGCCATGAGACGACACCGCATAGTCTTCAAGGCGCGCTGGTTTCCGGATGAAGGCGACACTCTGCCGTTTATGGTCATTGACAAGCCCGAGTTGTCAAAGTGACGGAGTCCGGAACCTCGGAGTGACGG